>JAOWBL010000005.1:5337083-5348414 GCA_028564865.1 Zenarchopterus dispar
ACACACACATAAAAATATATATATTTTTTAAAACACCTTTTTAAATCCCTGTAGCTACACATTACTGTGAACACACCACTGACTTCCTCTATCTGCCCATCCTGAGCCATGGTTGCTTTTTTTAGTTTTTATTAGGTAGTTGCCAGAAAGTATAATTCAAAACAAAATGTTCCACTCCTTCTGCTTTTTATACACTTCTTCAGCACTTTTTCCTAGTTTCATCTTGGCATGTTCACAGCTTGATAATGGAGAACCGTGGCGTGCTGGTGGTGACAGTGTGTATGAGTGTGCAGTTCCTCACCCAGCAGGTACTCCATGCCCTGAGCGGACTGGATGACCTCGGTGCAGACAGCCGAGCTGCTGATGCCGTTCAGGGTGTTGTTGGCTTTGCTGATGACCTTAATGTGAAGAGACAGAAGCCGGAGCTGGGTCACACACAATACTTTTGCTCATCATAATCTCCACTGTTGTAAAATAGCTGACTCCTATTATATGTATTAAAAGCCTAAGTACATGCTGGGAGCAGCTTCTGAGTCCTTAAACAACCACATCAGAAGATATATCCTGTTGTGAAAAGATGCAACTCTTTTTCAGAAGGGTCGACTACTAGTCTGGATCGAGAAAAAAAAAAAGAGACAATTGCAGAAACTACTAAAATTTGGTTAAGAACTGTCCAATGTTATTAAAACCTAAAATCAGTTCATGGGGCTGAAATTGTGAAGGGAACGGGAGACATTTTCACACATGAACTGCCACTACAGAGTCAAAACTTTAATCACAGATAATATTTGGGTATTTACTGGAGAAAAGTTTATGAAGCAGTCCTGCTTCAAAATCAAAGCAAAAAAAAAAAGAAGATAAACATTTTTGCTATATAAGATCAAATGCTGTGATAAAAAAAGTTGTCCAAGCAATATTTGTGTGATATTTACTTCAGGCCACACTATTTAATAAGGTTAAAAGTTGAAATAAATCATTCAAGCTGTACATGGTGGTGTGTCTTTGTTTAAAAAACAATATTAGGTATAATATAAGCAAATAAAAATCCTATAATTATGTTTGCAGGTATAAAGAGGACCTCAAGGACAAGAAAAGGGTTGGTGGATAAACACTGACGTCCCTTTGGTTAATTTAAATGTTCTACTTCACTTCCATTGTTGGTCTACAATTAAGTGTACATAATTAAATACGGGACAAAAACAAATACAGACCTCCAGAGCACTCTCCAGACACCTCTGCCACTCATAAGCGTAGCGCTCACTCTCCTGCAAATACATTATCTCAAGTGAACACAAAAGCAAAGCAGGAAAAAAAAAAAAAATACACAGATGTATTTCTGCTGCCTTTAACAGACCCGAGTATGGTGCTAAAATCGGCTGGTTAATAATGCCAGCATCAAAACACCTGGGACGCTCCTCACCTCCACCTCTCCAGTCAGGTCTTTGTACTTGTCCCTGATGACAGGCAGGGCGGGCCTCTCGCTCAGGGTGTTGGATCGGTCTCTGAAAGGCTGCTCCGGCGCCGGGGATGGGGGCGAGCGCCCAATCTCCTTCTCGCCTAAACTGTGGCTGCGTTTGTGGGAGCCTAAAGACGAAACAGGAAAAAAAAAAAAAAAGCCTGTTGAATAATTTTAGAGCGAGGCACAAAAACCATGTGGCAAGAGAGATTCACACACACATTTATAACACTCACGGTGATGACTCTCTCTGAGCTATGAACCTGTTTAATTGGCATGCTTCTACCTTTTTTTTTTGGTCTAATTCCTCCATGCTAGTTCAGAGAGAATAAATGTTTAATTTGTCACAAAAAATTATAATAAAAAGGTTCAAAACAGAGCCACAAAAGTGATGTGAGGGTTTGAATAATTCATAGACAGACAAATCCTGGCAAGGTACCACAACAAACACACAGAAATACAAGGTAAATCCAGGTGCTGTGTGTGAGAGTGAGAGAGAGAGAGTGAGATCACCCAGATACAGGTGATCTGCTCCCAGTTCTTCCACTATCCACTGAGGAGTCTGCCATTTTCCCCACGGTGACTTACACCAGCACAAAGCTGGACCACGATAAGATTACTGCTCAGTACAGCAAGCCGGAGTTAGTGAAGCCCTCTTCTTCAGCCAAATTAAATCAGACTCCAGGATACCGGTCAGTGGGGCTTTTATCGTGGTGCAGGAGGATGTAATTAATTATTTGTGGAACGTAACACCAGCGAACAGCAGAAGAACGACCAGCTTTAAAGTGGTTACGGTTAATTTCTGCTCATGATATGTTGGCTTCTGCTAATCCATCTCAGAAGTCGGTACCATTAGGGCAGAACTGTCATCTCAACACCCCCATCTAATGTCTGACAGCTTTACTACAGATCTGATGGAGCCAGTGAGCAGAGCTGTGGAGCCGTGAGATGCTCTGGGATCAATTTCACAGCCAAAGAGCTTCTAGTAGCCAAAGAGAGTCTGTTTTTGTGTTGAGAAGAAGCAGAGTTTAGTCTAAATATAGACTTTAACATCTCCTTCTGTGCTCAAATTATGTGTAAATCAAATACAGGTCTAAAGTAATTACTAAACAGCTTTGCCAGCTGACATTTTGTTACACACCATAACACACATTCAGTCAACTGCAAAAGTTTTCTGCTTGTCTGTTTGAATTTGAGTAATTTATCAAATACATCAACCAAATTAAATGCTTTTTTTCACAACAATATATTTATTTTCAACTGAATAAGGACTGAAATGACAGGTTACTCATTCTATAAATCAATCAACTAACTGCTACTTCATAGTTTTCCAATTGTTGCATGAATAACACTTATCAATAGAACCGATCACTAACTACTCAATTAATCAATCAAATTTATCCATTCGAGACTGCTTGATCTAGAGTAACTAATTGATGATGACAACTGTAACGTGTGTTTTCATGTGGTAGGATCAAACTGACGGCTCACCTTGAACAGACAGGTCAAAGGTCGCCAGCTCGTTCTTGATCATCTCCTCACTGGACTTGACTTTGGCCTGAGAGCTGGCTTTGAGGAAGTCCGATTTGCCAAATTTCGGCTTGTCCCCTTGGAAGGCGCCAAACTCATCCGAGGCCTCGCTTTGGTTTCCCTCCGAGCCGACTTCAGCAGTGGCAGCAGGCGAGTCCGACTTTTCAGAAACAGTACTCGCGAAGTCTCCGAAATCATCCTCGTTATCCACACCGCCTTGGTCACTGGAGCCAAAATCGGCGAAGGCCTCAAACTTGTCATCTACGACTGAGCCCTCCTCCGCGCTTACCGAGGTGGGGATCTTTGCTGCGCAGCCGCTTGAGATGTTTTCGGTGCTGCCAAAGCTCAGTTCCTTCCTCTGTGATGGGACTAAAGATGGAAGGGAAGCTCCTTCCAAGCCCTGCGGCCTTCTGACCTCACCGGGCAGGCTTTCATCCCGGTCTGACCAGTCATAGCTGGCCAGGGTGCTGAGGGCCGACGTCCCAAAGGGGTCAAATTTCATGTCGTCTCCTTCTGCAATGACAACACAGACTTACGAGAGGTTGCAGGGAATAGCAGAGATGCTCCGATAACAAGAGGATAAACAAGCCTGTGAGGAGGACTAAGAGTTTTCTCTGATTACTATCTAACACTTCTCCACAATTCACCAGTTAGAAAAGATCATTTAACTAACACTGAAAAGCATATTTTCTTATCTCGCTTTAGTGATACCAGGCAGGGAGAATAATGGTTTTTAATAAATTAGATTTGAATGTTTTGATACAGAAACATTTTTAAGCAAAAACAGTCTACATATCATTTAACCCTCCTGTTATGTTCCAGGTCAAATTGACCCATTTTAAAGTTTGAAGATCTAGGAAAAATAGTTTAAATTATTTTTTTCATTATGAAACTTCTTCTGCTAGTATAATCAACATATAATTTCTTTTGGATAATTAAACATGCACCGGGTCAAACTGACCTGGGATCACCACTGCTGTTCCTGGCAAATGAACATAATAGGAGGGTTAAATAAACAAACAAACAAAAAAGTCCCTTAATAAACACTTATTTGTTTTTACTAGTGTTGGGGATGAAAAAAATTGCTTTCAGAAAGAGATATTTCTGTTACTTTTTCATCTTGATGAGTTTCAGTGTTACGGCACTGACGGGTCGCATCAGTACTTTACAGGTTTTGCCTGTAATAATATTCAGCGTGTTTATGAGAGTCTTGCAGAGAAAATATTTTAGGTTTGTTCAAAGATTTGCTGAATTTTTAGGTGCTTAAAAAGTTTTAAGATAAAAAAAATCTATTTGGTGAGATTGTAACCCATTGTGTGTTCTCCCAATTCTTAGTTATGTGCTGACCCACTGTTTGTATGTTAATATATCAATTAAATTTGTGTGTATGCATGTATTAGTGTGTCAAACACAGAGACGGACTGAATCACAGCTCTACTGTACTTGATCTAACTATTTTGGAAAGTAGGAAAATCCCAAATAAAATATACCTGGGAACCTCTTCCTATTAATTTGATAGTTTACAGACCAATGAAAGTACAGGGGCTCGATTTGTCATAAAAGAGGTTAGACAAATCATTTAACTTTAAATCATCATATGCATATTAACAGAAACCCCCCCCCCTAAAAACAAACAAATTCTGCACAATCACAGAAACTGGCACTTTTCTTATCCTCACAGTTATACCTACCCATGATGCTGCAGAAAGCCATCCTCGCTCCTACACTGACGAGAAGTCCGTTCAATAAATTATCTCTTGTTGTTTTTAAGCCTGAGGTGCAAAATATTCATCCTTCTGCAACACTGACATACTCCCCCCCACCCCACCCACCCCCTCTAGATTTATGACAACACTGGCCGTGTTCGCTGGTGATAAACAGATTTGCAGACAAAAATGAGACTTGATTTCTTTAAACTAAATACAATCTGAAGGATTTTGTCTCGAGGCGGAGTGCGGATGCTCTGACAACATCAGTAAAAATAAATAAATAAATAAATAAAAATCTTTCTCGTCACTACATGTGTACCGTTTCTCTTTATGTTTTGATCACTTTCTGTAAGACTAATATTAAGTGACAACTATAAAGCTTGCGCACTTTTGTCAACGTTTAAGTCTCCCTCTCACTCACAAAAACTCATATTTCTACCTCGTTTAAACCCTTCCTATTTTGCTCGGCAGAAACCTCAAATACAAATAGCAATTTGTGAAATTGACAAGGATCTACTGTCGGAAACCTTGCGTTATCAGGTCACGTTACACCTCTCAAGGAAGGAAAGGAAAAAAATAAGACGGTACGCGTTTCAGCAATACCAACAGTAATATTTATTACGACAACATGAGTAGAGAGAAAGAGAGAAAGATCACAAAGTACTGTGAAGAAGGTCTATCATTACAAGAGGTTTGTCAAACTAACACTTGTAAAATTAGATTTCAGTCATTTTTGAATACAAGAGCATGCAGAGTCAGGAGAAAAGGAAGAAAACAAACAGCGAGAACTAAAACAAAGGTAATCTGAGGATATAGAAGCAGAAACCAGAGAGAAGGCACATTCACAGACTAGAATCAGTAGTTCTGGGGAGATGAGAAAACTGTTTTTTTTTTTTGACTATTAGGATGTTAAGCAATAGGTGTTTTTGGAAAAGTCTTGAATACAGAACACTTGGATAGTCTGGTTGATGAGATATTTCAAAGAACAAGGCAGGAAGCATTAACCCTTTGAGGACTTGAGGAGAATCACTGGCAGAGCATCGCAAAAATGCTAACATATGAAAGCTTTGGGAACAGCTGCAATTTATTCAATTATTAAACAGGATGATAAATAAATAGATAGATAAATAAATAGATAAATAAGGGGGGGAGGGGTTAAAATATCTGCCATTATCTTCTTTTTGACAAGTGAATCGGTCTTGTTCAAGCACTCAAAGGGTTACAGAAATCAAAGAGAGCCATCTTACACCTGACATCCCAGAGAGGGATTTAATTACATCCAATCACAGATGCAGGGACAGATTTAAAGAGACAGTATCCCTTTTTCTCTTGCTACACAATGATTATTTGTCTAAGCAAGTAAATGAGCGCAAACTCTTGTGATCCCTAAATCAATAACAAGACATCAACTTCAGATCCATTTACCTTAAAATATTTAAACCTTACTAAATACTGCAGGCTACATGTAATCTATTTACTTGGCAAATCACAAGACCAAGGAGTATTTCTAGTTTCAAAATAATAGTTCATGTTCCTGTAGTAAAAATACACTATTAAATCTGTAAGTAAACAGTTTTTCTTTGATAAAAACAACTTGCAGTACTTTTTTGTATTATGTTCTTGTCAATTTCACAAATTGAAAAAGCAGGCACACTGCAGCAAACAGCAAGGCAGGAAGGGTAATACTGACTTCAATATGTTCTCAGAGAGCCAGACCGCAGAGCCACATGTGATCAGTTCATGCTCTGATATCACAGATAATCATTTAAAAAAATAAAAAAATAATAAAAATCAGATTCCTTTTGTGACTCAAAAGGAACCTCACAAAAGAAATACTGTCTCTTTAAGATTACATACATTTCCAGAAACACAGAGCAAAGCTTGGTGAGGTGTTCAACCTGCTGGGCCTGCTACAGTTTAACAAGTTAGTCTTACAGCTCTCCAAGAACAGCAGATTTAAAAAAAAAAAAAAAAAGCAATGGGAAACTGCTGTTACAGTAGCTTGAAGTTTCTTAGGAATGTACCGATGTTAAAGCGGATGTCGTCTTTGCCTGACCACCAGTGTAAATGTTAGGCTGCAGCTCCATGAACTGGTTGTTTGCTCTCAGTGCAGAGAAGCTTGTTTGGATTAAACCAAAGTTTGACCACTGCACAGAAACTGACATAAGGCAATGGGGATGTTTACATTTATGTTCTCCATAAGAGAACAAAATCATTCTGAACTTCTTGCATGAAATGATTTAGTATGCATCATTCGTATGTGTAGAAGAATATGTGGAAAATACTGATAAGTAAATGTGTAAATGTTGTCAGATAAAGCGTTTTCCTACTTCTTTTCCTTAACTTCTTAAAAAAATGCCAGAGCTTTAAGGTAAAAACGGGGAATGCGTCACCTGACAACAAATACTCACAGTCCTGTATTGCACCACAGAACGGTGTTGAATACCATGAAACATGAGCCATGATATTGATGAATAAACAATAAGCTGAGGATGGTGAAGGAGAGGAAGGGTTGACATGGAGACAACCTGATTATTAGGGAAACTGGGTTGATTTCCATTTGATAGATTAACCAACAACAAGTATTACTGTAAACCTGAACCCCACTGTCACTGAAGTGAGATAGGAAAAAAAAATAGAGAAGCTATTAAATAAAGATCTCATTAATAGGACATTCAATCTTAATAATACTGCATGGTTGGAAAGAAAAGAAAATACTCCAGAGTGATATAATAACTGATGCATGCATTAACTTTCAAGCACTCGGGTCTGAAGTTTTTATTGCATCCTGTTATAATGTTACCCTAAAATTACTTTTCCAGGTTTTGCATGCAAAATTTCCTACGAAGGATAACATTGCATTTCCAGCTACTCTAAACTTTATGTTCTGATATACTTTCGGAAAACGAGAGCTAAAAACAAGGTAATACTGTTGGAAAATTGTAGTCTACCGTACAAAAACCTGTGACTTGAATCAATAAGAAGCTCATCAATGCTCAAGTCCTCCTGCATTGATCTGTGCTCCACTGGACCTCCTATTCGTGCCTCTCGATACGTCAACAACAAACTCACGCGCACAAAAATGGTATCCTGAAATACGTAGCCTCCCCACTGCAGAATGAACACAACAAACACGAAGCTCATCCAAACCAGAACGAGAACCCACAGGAATCTTGTTTATGGACTCTCACTGCCAACTCATCGAATCACTTATAAATAAATAGAAAGGTGAGGAGTGTTGTGTCACTTCAGCGACAAAATATACAGGACAGGGAGGGGGATGTGCATGTGAAGGAAAAGAGAAGACGGCTATGAGTGAATAAATAAATAAATAAATGTATGTTATAATGAATGAAATGTAGGATGAAAATGAGGCTGATCTGATATGTTATTTGTGTTCAGCATTTTAGCATATTCAATTCAACAAGGATCTCATTGATTCCACTTTGACTACTCACTGGGTGATCATAAGTGGCTCCTCTGTCGAGGAAAAGCTGGCTGGCCTTGGAAATAATACTGTGTGTGACTGTGCAGAGCCTCACCAGAGCAAACGCACTAGTTCCTCACCTGTAGCGGGGGGCTGGTGAGCTGAGAGGCCCGGCAAATCCAGAGAGCTGTCTGACATCACGTGTTTCAGGTCTCCACCCATGTCTGAGAGCTTCATGTCCAGCTGCACTGAGAGAGCGTCCTCGGAGTCGTCCTTCCCAACGCTGCTCCCACCAATGGACGGGAGGTCGAGGGATTTGACGGAGGCAGAGTCTTCCTTAGCCTGTTTGAAAGCAGCTACTTTATCCACCAGAGTCTTTTCTGAAGCCCCGAGTGCTGTGCAAAATTTCGATGACTGAAAGTCGGCGAAGTCGTCCGTGTCGCTCTTGAGAGAAGAGAAGGACCCGCCGCCGCTCTCTTTGGTGTCATCGTAGGCGAGGCCTCCTTCCAGGGACAGCTGTTTGAATACGTCATACTTATCTAAGCTCTGCTGAGGTTGCTGCTGTGTGGAGGACTCCCCTTGGACCCCCGTGCTGCTCTCGCCTTTTGGCTCTCCACCAGAACTGCCAAATGCCATGAAGTCTGCAAAGTCATCCTGAGGTGCTGCTGCAGCTCCTCCTGCTGCTGAAGTTTGAGTGGTGTCAGAGGAGGAGCCAAAGAGGGCAAAATCACCAAAATCATCTGATGCTCCACCTGGGGGTTTTGCACCACTAGGTAGGAGCACTAGAGAGGGGGGCACAGATGCACAGGGGAATGCATTGGGTTTTGTCTCAGTGGGGGCAGGAGCAGAGGGAGCCATAGAAGAGAAAAGGTCCAAGTCGGCCATGTTGAGAGGATTTTTGGGCTGAGATAGCGATACTGCGGGCTGTTGCTGCCGTGGAAGTTGCTGTAGAGACTGAGAGTTTGGAAAAGCAGAAGAAAAGGTGGCTTGGAAGGTCTTGGCCTGATCTGAGGGGTCTAGTGGAGAGATGCTGTCGGCGGTTTTAAAGTCTGTGAAGCCATCATCAGCGCTGACAGACTTGAAATCTGCAAATCCTTCCCCTGTAAACCAAAGGATTTAAGATTAGTAAAAGACAAAAACATCTCAACTCCAGCAGCCACAACTCAATTCACAATCCTGCAAAAGAAAGTCTGTGGATTAGTTACAGTATGCCTCCTCTCCACTCAGAACGGCAAACTTCTAACTTTGTGATGAACTGTGGGAGTGCAGTATCTGAACAAAAGCACACATCACTGCATAATAAAGACACACACTGTACATCCTCACTACCATGCAGTCAACGACTGAGAAAAATCGGCTGGCAAAAATGTCCATACTAACCAGTTACTTTGTCTAAAATCACTCGTTAAAATGGACATTTTTAACAAAAAGAAAATGCAATACTTGCTACAAAATCATCAACACCTTTTGTCAATCCAGCAACTGTTAATCAATTATGGTGTAATGTATGCATGGACAGAAATAGAGAATCTGTTCACACTGCTGGTGTGTGATGGAAGAGAGATAACTAATGGGCTCATTAGGGAAGACGGAGCCTGACAATGCCAAAGAAAGGTCACCGCAAAGCATGACTTACTGGAGTTGTAAGAGCTGCCCCCATCAGATACTGTTCTAATAAAAAAGTGGTGAGAAACACACTTGGATAAAAGCTGCAGGCTCGCAAAACAAGGTACAGCGTACACATGGTGAACTGGCATTATAGTGACCTAACAGCTTTACCAAAGTTAAAACAAAATGTTTAATTAGAGGGTATTTCACCTTGACCTCGCTCTCTTTACAAAGCTCAAACCAAAGAAAAGATTTGTTTCCTGATGAGGGTGTGACATCATCAGATGATGTGTGTCAGCAGGAAGCACAAAATCTGGCAACACAAAGATTTGAATGAGCAAGAAATGGTATGCAGCTTTCTTACCAACTGGCTTCTTGTCAGCAGGTTGTTCTAGCTGTCTGAACACACTGTATTTATCTCCAATGTCTGGACCAGAACAAATAAAGAAGACTAGAATTACAAACAATAAATGCTTTGAACAAGAAATCCATTCCATCTAGAGAAAATTTAAAAGTTAAAAGCTGCAGCAATAACCTTCAAAAGTTAACTTCATATTTTAGTAGGAATAAGACTGTGTCATAACCTGTGCTACTTAATTTCCACAAAGAACTAAATTTCCTACTAATATCTGTTTTTATCCCAGGCTTTAGCTGGAATGAGCAGTTGATGTAGGGCAGAGAAAATGCTTTAAGCACTCCATGAGGTAGAGAAGGTACCTGAGGTGGGGGGTGCTGGTTCTGCAGGCTGATCCACAGACAGCTGCTTGAACACAGCATACTTATCAGAGGCAGCAACAGAGGAGGAGGAACCCGATACTGGAGTCAGGATGGCAGGTGTGCTGCAAGAAGACAAAAGGTACGACCAAACGTCAAAACGAGTGAAGTTCAGTAGTAGGATTTAATCCCCATAAGCTGCTTTAGCTGATGGAACATTTGTAGTGTAACAGTTTTTCTCGTTAGATTTTTGCTTAATTTTTTTGTCCGTTTAATACATCCTTGTGAACAGACATCGCCATGGCCACCAACTCCTGCACCCAGTTCACATGTAAGTTTTGCTGCAAGCTTCCATTAAAAGTGCCTTACCTTAAAGGTCACCTTAAGTTAACTAATTTTTAAACAGTTTTAGTACTTTGAAATTCTGAGTTTTTTTTTCCTTCAATAAACAAATATATACATCTAACATACAAGTGAATAAAATAAACAGTAAAATCCATGGCTCACCAATTTTACTCTGTCACTTTGCACCAGTGACAATGAAAAAAAAAAAAAAAAATCAGCCGAGAACAGAGGTGAGATTGTGTATTTGCAGATCCTACAATATTAAATCACTTTTGCCTCATTTGGTTATTTAAGACACATTATTTTAAGGCAAAAATGGGTTAAACACAGGAATAAGAGAAAGAACCTAGAATGTAATATTAGGAAACATAACCATTACTGTCGGAAAGACTTAAAATGAAGTTGAATTTTGAGAAGTTTGACACATTAGGGAATATTTTAGCTTTTTTTCTTCAGAATAGCTATTTATATATATATATATATATATATATATATATATATATATATATATATATATATATATATGTATATATATATATATA
>JAOWBL010000005.1:5366990-5403259 GCA_028564865.1 Zenarchopterus dispar
TTTTCAAAATTTGACTTTAAAGATCCACTTGGATACAGGTTTGACAGATTAGTGGAAATCAACAGGGAACAAGTGAAGGATATAAGGGAGGAAGGAAAAGTAGCAGATAGAAAAAAATAAAAAATTAAAGCATAAAAGGGCACAAAAATTGCACTCTGTTAAAACATATTACTTATTATCTTTAAGAGTATATATATTTTTAAAAGCTGATCAGAGAAAGAAGCTGACCATCTCACATAGCACCATATCTTTAATGCAAGCCTCATCTAACAAAGTTTTAAACGTGATCTAAAAACAATATTGTTATATTTGTGTATAATTTGCTATCTTTGTGTACCTTCTGACCACCACTATCATCATCTAGAAAATATTTCTTTTCTGTAGCTACAGAAAAGCTCTTCATTCATTTCCTGAGACGGGCTTTGATTGCTGTTATGAAGGGAAAACTTTATCAGTTAAAACATCTTCAAGAAATATTTCGCTGTGCGGACCACGTGGGACTCTCCTAACTATTACCACTTTATCAAACGTTAGACTCACAGTGCATTAAAGTCATGTTCAAAGCCTTTTAATCAGCATTAAGACTATTGTGACAGGTACCGTAAAGGTTTCTGCAATAAAGCTGTAAATACAGCTACTATAGCTGATAATGTCGCTGCCAGTTCAAGTACATTATCACTGCTACTATTCTTACTTTTATTTGTTACTTTCAGGAGATTCGTGTTTTAAATTTCAGTTTTGAAACATTCGAAGCCACGATGTACTCACAGTATGGAAGTTCATGAAAACAGAGACTTAAAATCATCCGTTTTTTAGTGTATTTCATGATATTTTATTAGTTAAGGCAAAATCAAAACAAATCAAACCACTCTGAGTTTGACTTGAGAAAGAACCAAATCAATACAATAAATTACCATTGTCATTAATTAATGAGTACTTTCCTGCAAATAAATCAGTTTTGTTTTGAAAGTTTAAGACTAAACTGAATGTGACGTTTGGATACTTTGGTTTTGTGTTTCAAACTCGAACACATGTAAATAACTCTCCCAGTATTTCGGTTTCCCTTTGGATTAAAACGGTTAAAGAGACACGGTCAGATCTCCGGAGGCTTCCTGGGATCCAGAATCAAAGGCCTTATTGAAAACCAAATGCAGCGACATCAGTGGATTACAAGGCTTTCCTCAGCTGGGCGCCACGGCCAACGCTGCAGGTCAACTGAGCTGCTCCTATAAATCCTCATTTTAAAGGGATCTTAAGCCTTAAAATGCCTCACACGACAGAGATAGTGATGTTTTTCCTACATAAAGTGAGCTCTGATTTTAAAGCAGTTTTGATGAATTATCATTTAAACTTTTGTTTCTTTTTTTTTTTAGGTTTTTAGTCTGGAGAACAGCTCACAGGGGGAACATAAGAGCACATGTGTTTAACTGAGCTTTATAGTCTTTCAAGTGCTTTGTTTTGGTTTTATATATTTATTAGATCAGTGATTGGAGTCACTGTACTTGAATTTTTTTTTTTGGTATTACCTCATGAGAACCAGCAGACATGGGTAGCAACTAGGAGATGGAAGTAGCACAGCTTTAAGCAGCTAAAGAGTAAGTTTTCTCCAGAGTAGGTGTGGAAATCAAAAACTGAGGTGAACAGTAAAGTATATTCATCAAGTGTTCTGATATAAAACTTATATCAACTTTGCCCTTAAAAGTTCCCACTCGCTTTGCAACAATTCTCGTTTGTGAAGTAGGTCTGGTTCCCCTCAAGGGATGTAGAAAAACTGTCTTTGGATGCCACTGAAGACGCATGCAACCCAGAGAAATTAAACATGGGACCTGAGCGGCGCGACAAGCAGACTAGCATTAAAAAAAAACAAAAAAACAAAAAAAAAAACAGGTGTGGTGACGTAGGAATACCAGTACCAACGCAGCTGAACATTTCAGTATGAATCATCTCACAGAGCCCCGATCGGTACGTTTTCTACCGGTGGAAATGGCTGGAGTTGGGAGGGGTACTGGATGCATTTTATGAGAAATTTTTCACAAGGTGAGTGGGTGTGGGTGACCAGGTTAGGGTTTTATGGGAGCATCACAATAACTGTGCTTTTAGACAAGTAAATGAGAGGTGAGGACTGTTGTGGGATAATCTCAGCTCATTTTAGGGTGTCATGAGAGATTCAGGTTTAGTGTGTTGTACAGGGCACTGAGAGACCATTTCAAGTTAAACTTGGGAAGAAAATGTCCATAAATTGGTCAAAGCTTGGAAAATGGGAGCACTAAATGTCTGTATGTTTGTTTACTTAAGTGTCACAGACAATAAAAATGAATCAGTTTCTACTCAAAGAAGTAACAATGGCTTAATAAATATGTTGTAGATTGCTGTATTTGAAGACACACTGAAGGGTTTTGGTGGCACTTTTGTGGTTAAAAAAAAAAAAAAGCTCTCCTGATGACTTTGTCGTTGTGTCTTTGATTCTCACATAAAGAAACCTTGAAGATTACTGTTATCCAGAGCTACCCATCTACCCCAACTTATTTCCACCTGGTGTCACAGGGATCTTCTGGAGCCCATCCCTGCTCTCTTCAGGTGAAAGGCAGGAGTTATACCCTGGACAGGTCGCCAGTTCGCTGTAATTACGGGTTCGCTGTTTTTTACAGTGCAGTCAGCGTCAGAACCAGATAAAGGCTCACATGAATTGAGCCATCAACATGTCGGGTTCAGTGAACTTGCTGCTTGAAAAGAAATGTGCACTTTAGATCTATGAACTTCAAAGCGGCTGTTTCCTTGTCACGCTGATATCTTTGCTGAGGTTGTAAACAGACAACACCGAACTACCTTTTTTTTCTACTGGAGAAAACAAACACCTGCAATTTCTGCAGCTTTGAGAGTTCATGAAAAATATCCACAAGCATGTGTTCATTTTGGGGAAAAAAAGCATTTTACTTGAAATACAAATATTTTCACAGAAAGTATAAATAATGATTTATGATTGATTTAAATTTTTATACAAAAATAATACATTAGGAGGAAAAACAAATCACGTCCAGTCATACAGGTATGATGAGTACCCTCTGATCAGATGGCAGCAGATATGCCTATAACAGTCAAAAACAACCACTCTATAACAACATAATGACCTAATATTGAACAGGACACTGGATCTGCACAAATGTGATGATTAGGATTGCTTTTGTGTTTCACGTGGAGTTACAAAGAAAAGGGAAATTAACTTCTTGATGGTCCCACAAGCATCCAGCTATGAACTATAAACTTGTAATAAATCTTCAAGGCGGCATGTTTACTTACAAACTCGGGAAGTGATTTCTCCAAGAAGCTGGCACGTACTGTACTCCAGTGGGGGGTCATATTTGCTGTCTGAACACACCTTAATACTGTCAGCGTGGGCGTGTGTGCCCAACGCAGCCTCTCTGGATTCCTGCATGATTAGAGCCGATGCTGCGCTCTTTCATGTTTGCTTGGTTTCTGAATGCTCGTCAGTGTTTTCATTCTGTGTCCTGATTTAAGAATGAGGAGTTATTAACAATATTTGTCCTATTTCGCATTGTGCCGGGAAGGCCCATTCCTGAAATTCACCTGAAACTGTGTAAGAAACAGTCACGCTCGTCCATGGAGATGAAAGGCTGCGTTTGAAGCATGCGAGTCAATATTCCCTCTAACTTTGGCTAAAAAAACAAAAACAAAAAACAAAAAACTGATTTCTAGATACTGCAGGCCCACAATCAAAACTCCAATCCTCTGGCATCGTGCTTTTTGTTATTTTTACAGGCAGCTTCAACAGTATTTAATAGTGCATATTCATGTCCAGCCTCAAGTGTGTGGTGTTTTGTGCAGGATCCAGTTATACAAAGCATTGTTTACACTTATAGACACGTTGCATAGTCCTTTCAAGATTGTCAAAGTCTTTTTTTTTCAATCACAGTATACACATTGAACAACTCGAAATGATGAGCAGACGCTCATTATTTGCGCTAATGCTAGTACAGTAAACTGAGTGTGAAAGAATAATATGGAAGACTCCTTTAAAGCTCAGTAAAAAAAAAAAAAAAAAATGCATGCACAAGATCAATAAAGGTTATTCTGATTGTTACACAGTCTGCTCATGTGCAAGTCAACACACTTTCAGGCCGGGCTTCCCTCAGCGACCCTCGACGGAGCCAGGTGGCTCTCTGTTGCCTTCCCTGCGTCATTTTTCCAACTTAAATCACAGTTTCAAACCTTTTCCAGAGCCTTCATTCAGGTCCACAAAGTTCATATTTGGTGCTTTTGTTCCTTTGTAATTTTGACAACAGGGGATGACTCTTAAAAGACGGTATGAGAAACTGAACACTGTTTTTCAAAGATTGTGTCAAATCATACATCCTTGTTGATCATTTGTGTACCGCGTAGGTGAGTCCAGGCTCCTCTTTTTTTTTTTTTTCCACCTTGGTCCGTTTTTCTCCTTTGTGCCGTCTTTCCCACCGTCATCACCCCCCCACCCCACCCCACCCAACCCCCATCCCTGTGTGTTTGTTGACTGACTCATCACCCAGCACGCTGCTGCGCGCTATTAAGTGTTGCCATGGTTACCGCGGTGAGAGGGTGGAAAAATGTGCTCCGGTTGCCGGGTAGCGAGGAAGTCAGGTGGACACTCTCACCAAGCTTGAAGAGGACACTGAAAAATAAAAAAGAGAGGAAAGTCAAGGCAAAGTACACCTGCATTACATAAAACGATAAACACAATCTGCCCAGCCGGGCAGGTGCACGTGTAGCTGCAAACACTCGTTCATTAGGGACGCCCGTGGTTTATTTTATCTAATACAATAACTCATGTTTCATTTTTCTTTTGTATTAAGTTGAGGCTCTTTTAATTTTTTTTTTTTTTTCCATTAGTTTCTACTTTATCTGTTTGATGGGCGCCACAGTAAACAGCAGTGGTGGACGGAGGTGTGTTCAACCTCCACAAATGTTTGAAATTTCCAGATACTTGTTCCTCCCATACGAACAGGACGTTTTAAGGTTTATGAAATATAACGAACTAAATGATGAAAAAAGCGAAGAGAATTACCTCCACAGTTCTCAGCTACAATGTTAAAGCATTTTGCGCAGGACTTGAAGAGTTATAAAGTTCAGTAAAAAGAAAATCTAGTTAGAGCATTTTAATTCTGACACCTTAGATCTGCAACTTGTTTCTGTACCATTGAGATGAGATGTGCAAAAAACAAAAATGCAGTTAAATAAATAAAGTCTGCAGTTTAAAACAGGTCTGGGAATAAAACTGAGGAATTCCAGCAAGCAGGGCACTGGATCTTCTGTCCTTTTTTTTGAATATTAAACTGTAATTATACTTTACATTTTGTTGTTTCTTGTAGCACTTTAGGAGGTTAGGTTTAGGAAACATCAGAGGTGAAATTTAAAAAAAAATTAAATTTTTGCAGCACTAAACACACATTTGATTGCAAACATGTTCCTTGTCCGATATATTTCTCTAGCAGCAGGGGAGAATATTTGGCTGCTGTCTAAAAGTGTGTCCTGAAGATGGTGGGGTTTTTTTTTGGTTTTTAAAGCCTGTTGGACCCCCCTTGCATACTTTATTGTACCACCGAAGGTCCGTGGCCAAGTGTTGGTATGTGACAGCCCCTGGATTGAAAACAGGTGGTATCTTGTAATTCAAATAGTCCGAAGGGAAACTTGATTTCACCTACTCTTGGCTCTCTTATCAGGGTTTGGAAAGTCTGTTATGGAAAAAATTGACCAATCACAGCTCTGTTTTGAGGGAAAGGGCGCTCCTGTGAGACACGCGAGCATATGTCCCAGACAGATGGCAGTGGTGGTGGAAAAATCTGCAAGAAAGGTTGCTTTTCTAGCCTTTCTAGCTGCAAAGCAAGAACAAGATGAAGAAAAAAAAAAGGTAGCACGCAGTGAGGGTTTTGGAGTTTATAAGGTGAAAAAAAGCGCTCTACTATATGTTTTAATGACACTATGAGACTCGTGCAAGTTAACCGGAAGGCTAAATGTGGTCGTTTCACGCGTACTTTTGTTGATTACAATAACTTAAAGTAACTTTCTACTTTAGAAAAAAAAAAGAAACAAAAATGCAAATGCAGGACTTTTGCTTGTGTTGGCACTATTACTCCAAATACTCCCTCCACCCCTCCACCTCAGTGTGCCACACCTGACCAAATACAATTCCCCATCCCTCTTCTCCTCACTCCCGCCTCTCCGTGGGTGGAGGCAGCTGACCCCGGCGCGACCCTGCGGCCAGCAAACAGCTTCACCTGATAAAGGTGACCCGCAGTCATTAGACAGCGAGGTCTGAGCAGAGGTGAGTGCTCGGCAGACTCAGGTATTATGGTGGGCTCTTGGTAAACAGCGAGCGTTATAAAGCCTGAACATGCCGATCGTGTCACGAGAAGGAGGCCACCCCTTTAAATGTCGCCCAGATAAGAAAATACCTGGCTTTTGAGCTAATTGCTTACTAAATAAAAGAGTTTAGGCAATACTGGACAATAATGTTACGACCAGATTAAGGAAAGTATTGGATAATAACTTTGTAAATGAGTTATTTTTTTGCGATACTTTCTTTAATTTAGCTTTAATTTATAACCAAAATACATTTGGTTATAAATAAATATGTGTTAGAGTTTTAAAGTATAAAAATATCTGGCATTTATTTAGAAAAAAATACCAAAACTCCAGTTTGTAAAAATGCACACATTTTCTTGAATAACATTAAATATACTAGTTAACATTTAAAATGGATTAAAACATTTCACCCAAGTTTTCCAAAGACAAGAACAGATATTCTTCAAGGTTCTTGCGTAACACAAAAGTAAGTTTTTGATCTACTTCGGATGTTGACAACTGTATTTTTAGGTTTTTGGACAAGAGAGGTGAGACATTTACTCTTGAATCTGTAATTAACAAGATATTTCCCTGGTTGCAGCTTGACGTGATACTCTTATTTTTTTTTGTGTGAGTGTGTCACCTCCTCCACACCACAGAGGATACACACTGCTCCCAGCTGCCATCCCATCAGCCCACTGGGGAGGCAGCAGCAGCAGCAGCAGCGGCTCACGGTACGAGCACGCTGTCTCAGCGTGGGAAATTGAGCGTGTGAAAGCACCGTGGACAACATTTCAAGCTAGAGCGATCACGGAGAGGAGGGAGAAGTAGGAAAGAGGAAGAGGTGTAATTACCAGAAAGTAGAAAAAAAAAAAAACGCCCTCCACCCCTCACCGACTCATCTCATGTGCAGCCTCACTGTAGCATGGAGGAAAGCGGCAGCAGCAGCACACGGGACTTGAGAACTTTGATTAACAGGCCTCATTTCCTGATCGCAGAGGTGACTCTCACCGAAGAGATGAAAGTGACAGCGGGAGCATTAATCAAGAGCCGTTCAGGCCGAGGGAACATGTGATTGATTAGACAGCTGTTCAAGAGGAAATAGGAAATGTGAGGAGTGCCCTATCCATACATCCATCTCATCTGTTTGTCTGAAAGTGTTTGAACACCAGCACCAAACATGAAGCAAAAGGATCAGCGTGCACAACTGCGTCTGACTCAGATGATTAGATTTGTGTGCAATTTCACTCACTTATCTACACGACTGAACTAAGAAAGTTGTATTTACCCAGGAGAGACCCCCAAGCTGCACCATCTTGTTTACAGGAGCATCCTAACATGACAGGAATCAAACAAGTCAACACACAATCATAAGACACACACACACACACACACACACACACACAGTTTGCTGTAATGATCTAGTTTCTGCTGTTTGTGTGGGCTTCGATTGCTCCACAGTATGTGTGAAGGATTTCTGTGTATAAAAGGAAAACGAGTGGACTACTGAAAACAAGTGGCAACACAATTACTTGGCAGGAACATCAGGAATTGAATTCTCATGCACAAATCTCCCACAATTACTGGAACTAGAGTCTCTAACAGCGGGCAGAGAGAGGTCAGGAGATGCAGGAGATGCGTGATGTGGGATGAGGACTCACCGTCTTGCTGGAGGACATGGAGCTGAGAGTGCTGATGCTGTTGGCATCTGTGACCACCATGGCCGAGGGGAAACGTGACGGGTGGGAGTACTGTGGGGGTTCTTGTTTGTGAGAATACACTGCAAGAGAAGATACAGTAGATCATCAGAGTCAAACAACACAAGTTAGTTAATTAATTAATTTAAAATTAATTTAAGAAAATACACGTAGAGTTGAATTTTGAAAAAAAAAATAGATTCATGAGATTTAATTCAATTCAATTAAAAAAACAAACTTTATTTATCCCAAAAGGGAAATTAATTAATTATAGATAGAGATCAAAGGTCATATGCGCTCAATAAGGCTGGATTTTCCCAAATAGTGATTTCACTGATACAAAAGCCCACCCTGAGGTTAACAGGCTGGAGTTTTGTGGGGGGAGGGATCCTCTCCCCCTTGGTAAATGCCATAAAAAAAAGGTTACGGAAGACCTGTATGAATATTCATGGCTCATATCTCATTTTTTGGACATAGAAGTGTCAGTTTCAATTATCAGTATGTGGATATGTATTTAAATGTATATAAATATCTGAATTCATTAACAACTGCGTTTGGTTTAATTCTGACCTCTCTGTACAAGACATCATTCAACTCTCATGCTTTAATGTGTTATCACAGGTTTGACCCTTTCTCTTCTTCTCTGATATAAATGACAGATGTCAAATGGTGCACATGCATCTGTCACTTCTACATGAAAACTAGGAATCGGGACGACTGTATTTATGGAGGTGAATCCTCAAATCAAACTTTGCTAAATCAGAATTGTGAATTCTGTAAACATAGTTACAAAAATTACATCTACAATCGTAGATCTACTTTAAGTGTTTTATATCCAAATAGACATTATCTGCTATTTTAATGGCACCTTTTCACATCTTTTACTTTAAAAAGCTTGTTCCAGTTTCATGAAGGTCCGATTCCTAAAAAGGCTTGATTTAGATGTTTTAGCAAATTAGCCACATTACTCGACTTGATGTCAGGATGAGAAGAGCCTGGACTAAAAAAACGAGGAATTTCAGACTCCATTACCTACTTTAGTGCACGTTTTAGATATTGTCACTAAACAGATCTTTCAAACACACAAAACGGCGACAGCAGATGTGGGTTACTGACTGTGTGAGTGTGTGACTGTTGCCATGAACGGCTGCTGGCTCATCTGGCTGGGGGACTGCTGCATCAGGCTTTGCTGGTGGGGGCTGTGGAGCTGCTGGGAAAACTGCACCGGCTGCAGCGCCGCGAGGCTGCCCGCCACGCTGTTGATCACTGGGACCGTCTGAGACTGCGACGTGTTTAAACCTGCCAAGACACGGCGGGGCTGCTTAGCCAAGGTGGGATAAATGAAAGCGTTTGGCGGTATGGAGGGACGCCGCACTTACTCTGCGCTATGGCCATGACCCCGACCCCAGACAGAGGCATGAGGAGGTTTTGCGTCTGCTGGTGGCTGTGGTGGCTACTGTGGATGTTTGTCAACGTGCTGACCGGAGGAAGTCCTCCGCCTGAACCTGAAATCTGGGGGACAGGTGAGGAAAATAAAACGAGAGGACTGTTTTATTGCTGTATTGTTTGATTTTACCCGAACACAACACTCAAAGCTTCAAAGCTACAGCAGCGTGGGCATCTGCTGCGTAAATCCACGTCCACGCTGAAACAGATGTTGACTGCTAAACAAACAGCGGACCTACACGTTGGCTTAGTTCGGTTTCTTTTGTACAATGCTGCTCTTGTGTAGCTCCGCTCGCACACAGCACACAAGCAAATACTGATAAGGAAAAAATGTAAGGAAAATTTTATACAAAACACAGTCCCAGAGACGTGAGTTTACCCAAACGGTTTAAACATGAATAAATTCACTGGATCATCCGTCTTTAATGTCACTGCGTATATTTTAAATCTTTGATTCACCAGATTCACTGTGATCAATGTGGTACAAGATGGAAACTTTAAAGATTTGGACTGTTGATTAAACATCATACATCATAAATACTTTTGTACAATGCAATGCTACGAGCCCATGCACAGACTTCCTGGTCACTGATCAAATATTGGATTAGAGCAAAGGGGAGAAGTACTGTAGATGCAGAAAAAAAAACAAACAAAACAATCAAGCAAAATCAAATGTGGCGTCATTTCTCTGGCAGAACAAGCGACGCTCCACCTTCGGCTCCTCTTTGCCTGGCGTTTAATCAATACGAACTGAACGTTTCCTTGTCGAGTTTATTAGCTGAGCGGGTGCCTGGTGCGCTCAGGTGAATGCTGCCTGCCACCTGAGCTCCACCTCCCAAACAGAGCAGCACAATGTGGTAACTGTTGCCAGTGGTACAAGGGGTTAAGATCCTGATTTGTACTTTTACACTAAAACCCTGTCTTATCTAGTATGAGACGTGTTCACTCACCATTTTGGCATCAGGCGATAGTAGACTGTGACTGTGGTCCAGTCCTCCCGGAGACACCTGCTGCAGCACCGACTGGCTGGTCGCCATGGCGTTGTTGCTGTGGTGACTGATGGAGGTGGAGGAAGTGACCTCGCCGGGGCCTTGGCTGTAACGCACTGAGAGAAAGAGGAAAACCCACACAAAGTCCGCTGGTTAGTCTCCGGGCGTCACAGCTGTCGCTACAGGTATGTAGGGCAGAGAAACACCGGTGCAGGCAACGCCGCTCTCCCCCCGACCAACCAGACCTCACCTCCTCTTCGACTCAGACAGGGGAGGAAAAGAGCAAACAAACACACGCTGACCCGTCCACTGCTGCTATCTGCGCTGCTCAGCCAAGGCCGTTCACTATGTACACGCACTCACGAACCCACAACAGCACAACTCCCGGCAGGATCTCTTACGCTGCTGGTGATCCACCTGATTACGTCAGTGTGAAGGTTCACCAGGACTGGAAGAAATACTCGGATTACTTCACGTGAAGTCCTCAGCTGCAAGTAAAAGACTTGCATTTGGAGCAGAAGCGAAAGTACTATCAGTAAAAGTACTCAAGCTGCGTTACCACTTTTTGTAAACTACATATAAAGAGTAAATCTGAAAAAAAAGGGGGAGATGGAAGATGAAATTTGAATAATGGTTCACTAATGTTTTAATCTTTTTGTGATTTAGAATATGAAACTACTTAAAAAAGAAGGTTATTAGAAAGAGACAGGTGCATAAAATGTTCAATATTTCAGTTTTCTTATTGAAAACCAAATATATATATAACTTTTGTCGTATGAGTTTGAGATGTACTGCACTACCCACGTAATCAAAATGTTCTGACAAAAACAAAAAAGTATTTTTATCATCTTTTAATTGCCATAAATGCCCTATCTATCAATTATGTTGCAAGGATGAATATAATCAAAAGCATTTGAGGTTATTTTGCTTAAAAGTCCAGTAATGACTTTTAAAAAAAAATGAAGAAAATTTTGAATTTTCTACCAGTGATTTAATGTGAAGTCTTCACACATTCAGAGCACCAAAGAAACTAAAGTCGGTAACATTATTTAATCCCACGTCTAGACCACTTTTTGCCTCCCACCGGCGGCCCGGAGGAATGTTTCGCCCCTCCCACGCCTGACAATCAAATGCCTGTTTGCTGATGCAGGACCCCTCTGATATGAACAGGGTAAACATTACACAATTACAAGCAATGTCAAACACATTCTTATCCTCTGGGCTCAGCCTCACACGGACACGGAGGGCGCCCCTCCCTCAGTGACAGTGCAGAGACAGACTCTGTTTGCGCTCAGATTTCCCATCTTCCCCGAGCCCTCCGTCCCTGACCCAGGTGTGACAGCGTGAGCGCCCAGCAGAAGCCGGTCTGACATGACAGGAGGTATTGATATACAGCCGTTTTGAGATAAAAAAGAGGGAGAGGCACTGACACAAAAGGTGAGCAATGAGAGGAGCATTGATTTCTTAATGAATGCTGCTGGAAACTGGAGCAGAACGTGAACATGAATACGTTCGGTTTGCTTCAAGCTCACAATCCAGTTTCATTTCCAGTGAAAATAGTTTATTTGGTTTTCTCCAAAAGCACCATGCAAAGGCATTTCTCACCTTTAGAGACTGATAAATGTGTTAGTGTTTGTACGAGTCAAACATTTTTTCGTTGATTGTTTCCTGAATGCCTTTTAGCTTCTGGTCTTTATGTTACAACCTGGCTGCTTTAAGGGCTTTGTTTCCCGTTCAGAAGATAAACACGATAGCGCTAAGCATTTCAATTACCTATTGGAAACAAACATATTTAAACAAGTATGTTTCCAATAATGTTCAGCTGTTACCTTGAACACTGATACAGCAAAGCCACAACGCCATATTTCATCCTCTAAAGTGGCTGTCCTCCATTTTGTGCAGCCAACAGACTTCATATTGTCTCCTGCAACATACTATCAACCCCACAACAGCCAGCCGTGCCTTGTAAACACTGCCGCCGAACAATAAACCACTCCATTGGACTCATGACCCCCATTGCTACACAATAGAGGAGGACTCATAAAAAGTCAGTTATCTCAAAGCTCGGCGACCTCTTTAAGTGTTGGAGGGAGAAAAGGATGCTATTCAGTCCAGTTGTGCCCCTTCGGCTTCGGCAGGAATTTGAGCTGCAGGGAACCTCAAAGTCAGGAGGACGTCCATCACCCAGACTCGGAAAGCAACTGGTTACTCTTACCATGTAAAATACTCTTAAAAGTTTCCAATCTTGGCAATGAAGATTGTGCAAAAAAAGCAAAATGTTGCTTTTGGTGTGATAGGACAACTAAAAAAAAGGAGAAAAACATCAGAGGTATGCTCACTGAGAGCAGGGGGAGGGCGAGAACCTGGGAAGGGGAGTGGCCGCAAGGATCTTCAGCCGGTTTAAAGGTTTCGAGCTCCCTGTGTGACCCATGTTATATCAAAGCCTACCTCCCCAACCCCAGGCAGTGCCCATTGTAGAGCAGATGCATATGACAGACCTCCTGGGTCTCTGCAGGACGTCTCCAGTCACCTCATTGTGGCCCTCTGGGAGACAGCGGAGGAAAGTGCAGAGCTAGGCCATCTTTTCTGTGTGACTGTCTCTTTTTCAAGTTACCCCGAGGTGACGGAGGATCTACACACACACACACACACACACACACACACACACACACACACACACACACACACACACACACACACACACACACACACGACTGTATCTGATCTGGAACTTCTGAGTCTGCAGGTTTGGTCACGTGTGGAACAATGCAGCTCCGCTTACACGGCACAGGTTTGGTTTTACGATCCTTTCAGCTGCCAAATTACAAGTTGATCAGAACCAAACTTCCTCCGTTCAAAGTCCGAATTAAACTACACGTATAATGTCTTTAGAAAATTGCAAAACAAGGTAAAATGACCTGCTGAAAAACTGACCTCTGAATCATTGTATGACCAGATTTCTGACACTCTCAAATTAAACTAACTTGATTTGCTTAAACAGGTGGTTTAGTGTCTAAAAAGACTAAAATATCGATCTGAACGATCGTCAGATTATCAAACAGGGCCTTCAAAAAATATGAACATACTGTTTTTAGACTCAATCATTTTCTCTTTAGACACATGAGACATTTATAGGTTAAAACTGACTTGGGAAAACTCCAAAAAAAAACTAAGGACACTTAAATGTTACAAAAGACATACATTAAAATACTTTTGTTTTGTTTTGTTTAAGAGGATAAACATTGTTTTAAATTGTTGAATTTAAAACAGTGCTTTTGGATTTATAAGAAATTTAGTCATACACTACTTAAAGGTTTTATCTTGCAGGGGAAAAAAAGGTTTCTATTTTTTAATTTTATATTTAAGCTTTTTTTTAAAACCCTTTGATCAGTATTTTACAACAAGAGTGGCATAATTATTCAAGCTTTCCATTATGGCGAGGTTGGTGAAGTGCAAGTTAACTCATTGAGCTGTGAAGTAAAAGAGTAAAAAAACAAAAACAAACAAACAAAAAAAAAGGTAAGGTCACATAAATACAGTGTGTGAGAAACTGTAATAATTTATCCAGTGACAATGAAATGTCGCTGGATACATTATTACAGTTCCTCGCATCCAGTTTGTAACATCCTGTGACATTTCATTGTCACTGGATGTTACAAAACACGTTCATGAACTTCACGGGCCTGTTACTGTCTCCCCTGGAGCACCCAGCGGTGCATCAGAGTCCAATGAACACCTGGATGACTGAAGTGGGTGTAGCATTTCCTTGTCTTCCCGCAAGAATTTTTAGACCATTTTTAATAGCAAGTGTATATAATATATAAGGGACACTCTTAAAAGTTAAAAAGCAGTTGTTCCCAACCTCATTTTATCTTCATAATCTTACTCCGAGGACAAACGGAGGGTGGATACGCCACAGGTGCCCGTTTTACTTGCCGAAGTTAAAAAGACAAAAAAAAAAAAAAAGTCGGTACCAAAACTGCACGTCACACTGTTTGACTGTCTATCCAGTTGTGACCAACCGATCAGCGAACCAAAACAGAATCAATAAAAACTCCCTGAGTGAGAGGAGAGCGTTTGAAATGACCCAGCAATGACCTCTCACATAGGACTGAAGGTGAAGCTGCGGTTGGAGAGGGGCAGGAGGGGGCGTGTTACTAGTTTTTTTTTTTCAAAAGGCAAAGAAGGGGTGATCAGTCCTGTCTGGGCAGAAAAGATGTAATACCCCAGTGGACAGCTCCTGCTGCTCCAAGTCTGCGCCCAGCCTCAGCAGCTACACTGACGACCTTAAAGGTGAGGAGGAGGGGGCCTTTAAAACCAGTCCTCCTTCAGGCCCAGCAGAGATAAATGAACCTAGGTTACAGTCACTGCAGTCTTCTAATACGCCGCAGACAATGGGGGCTCCTGCTGAGGCGGGCTATAGTGAGTAGAAGTCAGAGAAGACCCTTATCAAAGGCCTGGGAGATGTAGTAGCAAAGGATTTTAATTGTCCATTAAGCATGCATAATACAGGCCGTGCCCTAGCAACGCAATGAGGTGCCCCGCTGGGATATTATTGTCAGGTCAGGGATGACACTGAAAAACAGCTGATGCTGTCGGCAGGATGCCAGCGGGACACCTTGTAAGCAGCCAGCTGAGGTTTTTTTTTTTTGGTGTGGTGGTGGTGGTGGTGGGTGGGTGGAGGGGGGGCTTTCCACGGAGCGCTACCTTTCGCTGCCAGAGCCTCGCCGCTGCTGACCCCTCTACAGATTTCCAACCTGAGGTCAGCGCCTGGTCAGGTGTTCTGACCAACAACAACAACAACAACACAGACAAACGAAACAAAACAGACATTTCACAAGTGAGACCAGTTTATCCAAAGGTAAAAGAGCAAGCCGGGGCAAACAATTTTTTTCCCCCTTCAATGGTGGCCTCATGTTCGAACACAAGAGAACAACAATGGGTTCTGAGCCAGATTCGCAGATTTATGTGGGGCGAGTGACGGTATGGAGCGTAAAGCTCCCCGAGGCCTATCAGCTTTGTTTTTATGTCGTGTACACCAGGTACACTTGGTCAGTACTAATTACCCTGAACAAACATCAGGTCAGGGTGAAATGTTCAGCGCAGTAACGAACTCCCTCTCATTAGCGACCTGTATGGGAGGAGGAAATGTAGAAATGACGGCATTACGCCGAGGTGTTCTGGATGTGTCCGTCCCCCCTCCCTGACCCTGGCCTGACCCTGGCCTGTCACAGGATTGCTGCCCTTTGTGTCATTCCTCTCCATGCTGACTTTGGAGTGGAGATTGCAGGTACAATGTGGATTGTTCTCAGTGTGTTTTCAAAGATCAGAATAACAATGGCATTTGCTCAGCTCACTCACTCATGCTCATTGATCACTTGTCCTCTGTTTCTCTGCCTCCCTGATCACATCAACTCTGCCTTGAGTCTCTTTCTGACACAAGTTTCACTCTCAAGAAAGCTGAAGCTCAAAACGTAGCGGTAAACGGAGGTTTTAAAATGCTCACATTTACAAAAAAAAAAAAAAAAGAAGAAAAATCTGCTCCACATAGCCACACCACCTGACATCTTACTGGGAGGCGAGGCGCTGGTCTGGGGATGATGCGGCGAGCCGTGTGAAAGCATGTGGTTGATGCCGTGCGGCGGTGCCGTGATGGCGTCCATGGCCAACTTCTGCCTGAAGGCTTCCTCTTTACGCCGGTTAGCAAACCAGTTATAAACTCGCACTTCAGTGACCAGATTGGAGCCAAGACCCTGGGCCTTCGAGGGGGAGACGCCTCTCTGAAGACACTCGGCTCTGCGGGAAGAAGTGCAAAAACGAAAATACGGAGGTTAAACTTGTTTCGGTGGACATATTTACATATATTTAACAGTTCACAAGTGTGTGTGTCAGGCTTGACAACCTGTTGCACTCCTCCACCAGCGCCTCCCTCTCCTCCTTGCTGGGATTCTTCTGCCGTTCGTAGGCCTGGTAAAGGATTTGCTGGGAAGCGGGCCCCCACTTGAAACGGTTGCGTCTCATTTTCTTACTGGAGGGTTCGCTGCCCAGCTCGTCACCGGGCTGGCCCATGTTCTGACCAGCCGGGTTGAACTCCGGATAAAAAAACGCCGGGTCTTGATTGCCCTTGTCAGACATGCTGCCACCCGAACCATTTGCTGCCTGGTTGAACTCTGCAAAGCAAGATGAGAAAATCAACGACAAAACTGAACACATGAAAGTATTTTTTCCCTCCCAGAATTAATCATTTATGTTTTTTTTTTAACCCACTAGACGGATAGCAAAAACATATTGCTTTTCTGCATGTGTCTGTTATTCACTATGATAGGGAAACTCAATATGCCTGCAGGTTTAGAAACCCAAATAAAGCAGCGTGCACGTTACAGGCCGAGGCCAACCTGTGAGAAACTCAAATATTAACTTACGTCGGAGAATTTCCCGCTGTTTCCTGACATACCAGGTGTAGAGGGCCGCTCGCTTCTGTGTTTTCATGGGCGTGCCCTTGTTGAGGTGCTGGGAGAGGTGAGACTGGTTCAGGCCCGTGATGTCCACCACCTCTCGTTGGGGGATGTTGTGCTGCTGCATGTAACCTTTGATCATGCGGGCAGCTCGCCATGGATCCTCTCTGGGTTCATGCAAAAACACGGGAGCAGAAAACATTTCAACACTAAAACTACATTTAAAAAGAAAAGAAGTAAAACTGCAACAGGATCCAGAATTAGCAGATTCGATGGCTGGAATAAAACCTTCTAGTTATGTCTTGTCACGAAACCAATGTGGATAAATAAGGAAATGCATAATGCAGGAGGAAATATTTTGTAATTATATTTAAAAAAAACTGTAAATCAAAGCTACTTGTCTACTTCTAGCTTTTTCTATGGGTTCGACATTGGAGGGTTTAGGAAGGTAATGAGCCCCCTCACAACCAGCCCATTTATCACTGCAGACAATTCAACAGGCTGTAAATATTTTCAAAGATTAGTTCAACTGGATTCAGGGAGGCTGAGAAACTTGGACTTAGTTTCTGTTTGAAAAAAAAAACCCAAAAACGACAGATTTCAGCCTAAAAAGAGTTAAACATGAGAAAAATATTAGGCTTATTAAGTGCTATAATTTTACTTATAAACAACAAAAATCAAAATGATGATACTCTATGTGGCAAATTTTCCAGCAAATGATAAAACCTTAAAAATTCTGTAATATTAAAAGGTTTAATCCATTTGATAAAGAAAACTAATTTTTTTCTGATAAGAGAGATTAATTTTTGGCCAGTCCATAAAAATATGTACATGCTCCATAATTACTTTTAAGGTATTTAATTTTAATGTCAAATTAAAAAAAAGATGTAAAAATTGTTTATTTCCTTAATAAACAAGGCTTTGTTAAATTGTAAACATGTGGAGTTAATAAATTAGCCATTTAAAAACTGCGAGAGCTTACCTGCGGGTTTAGCCTTTTAACGAGACAGATTTTTTTTCTTTCTTTTTTCTTTTCTTTTTTCCAGCCGCAGGATTAAACAAAACAAGTAACAAGTCGCATGAAACACGCAGTCTTACCCCGCAATCAAAGATCAGCGGCTGCAGACACACGGACATCAGTAATTATACCAAATCTACACACGACTGTTTGTTTTGGAGAATGTGGAGGCCTGCAACTAAGTGTGCAGGTTAAGTGGGAGATGTTAGTTTATAACTTTTGACAATGAATAACCAGATCTCCATTCACTCTAATCACACGCCACTGTGTATCTTCCAGTTGATGATTTATAGAATAAAATTAATAATAACTTAACTACACGTGGGTTAGTTTTGATATTCTTCCGGTTCTTTTAGCAGAGGATGGACCCTCAAATATTTAGTTTTGCGACGAAAAGTACAATTTGAGTGGAGATGATTAGAAATAAATAGGCTGGTGATGGGATTTTGTTTTCACGACGAAAACAATTATATAATAATAATAATAATAATAATAATAATAATAATAATAATAATAATAATAATAATAATAATACATTAGATAAGCTAGTAGCTGATTTGGTGATTTCTCCTTGCTGCTATTTAGCCGTATTTTTTTTTCTATTATCGGTGAAAGGTACAGTATTGGCTGGTTAATAATAAATAGAAATCTGATATTTTGAAAAAGGTAAAGAAATAATCTCCTAATCCATGTGGATAATTAGTAACCAGCACGTTAACACCAGCGCGTGGCGCGTTATTTTAAATTAGTGGACAGAAAGAGGGCTGTTATTGCCACTCACGAACTTTTTTAAAGCCGATTTTTTTTTTTTGTTTCCAAGAGCTCTACTTCAGTGTACAAACCAAAGTGAGATACAACAACTAAATAAAAAGTTTGTTTTTAAATGTTATTTTATTTCCAAGGAGCTCTACTTCAACGTGAAAACCACAGTGAGTTACGATAACTAAACAAAAAGTTTTTTAAACTTTTTTTTTTTAATTTACTGTTTGGTCTCTCTTCTCCGATGCCTCTTTATTTTAAAAAACTTTTTTTTTTTTTTTAAACCCGCCGGACTCACGCGAGCATGCGGTCCACCTCCGCGCGCTGCTCCGCGGCCTCCTCCGTGTTCAGCGACTGGAGCTCCTTCAGTATCTGCGGGGTGTCGTAGTCGTCGCCGTCCTCGGAGCCCTCGTCCCCGGACAGCTTGCCCTTGCTGTGGCCGTTGGTGAGCGTGTGGAAGACGGGCTTGGAGTCCACGTCCGCGCCGTTCATCTTGCCGCTCTGAGGCTGCGGTGGAGGAGGAGGACCGGGCGACAGGGGCAGCCTCTCCAGCTTTACTCCGAAGCCCGGCGGGCTGGGGTCCATGTCGTCCAGAGCCTGGATCAGAACATCTTTGGTAACTCCTGAGTCCAGCAGGGCGCCGAGGAGCTCCTGCTGCAGGGATGTCAGCTTGGATACCATTTTAGAGAACATTAAAGACACAACATAGGCCTGCTGTTGAGGGGAAAGGGAATGATGGGAAAGAAAAAATCAAATTCCTGTCTTCCTCTCGGGTCCAGGGCTGTGGGGGAGTTTTCGCTCGCTTACACCTGTTCCGATAAGCTGTTTCACTTCCCTGTTGAAGGGGAGGATGGAGCCACTTACTTTGCCATGATGCCTTCTGAGAGCAGGGGAATATAAAACATGGTAATGAGTGGGCCGGCTGATGGGAGCCTTATGTAAATCCACGGAATAGGTCCTGCTCTGAGCAGAGGTAGACGTGTTTACACTGCTGCACTGCTGCTTTTATTGGCTCCCCTTATCAGCAAAACTTTCATGGACTTCGGCCCCTGTTGTATATATGCCATAAAGCCTTTTTTAAAAAGAAGAAGAAGGCGAGTTGCACATATTCACACTGGTTTTATTCCACACACAAGGCCAGTGTTGGGGCTTGGGCAAGTCTGGGAGAGAGAAGCTTTATTTTGTATGTAATGTTAATGTACACTTTAAAAAAAAAGGTAAGTAGACTATATAGTGGCCTAATCATGGACATGATGGCATTAGTCTAATTAGTTTTGGTCAGATATTCTCACAATATGACGCCACGACTTATATTGTCTGTTTACCTGTTTATTGGCTGTTACATCTAGGAAATAAAGAGGATCACCTATAAAAAGTGCTGAAAAAATATGCTCATTAAGAGGACATATTAAAACGTTTAAAAAAAAAAAAAAAAGAAGAAGCTACCGTTTTTATTGAAAAAAGCACAAAAATCATAACACAAGTTTCTTTTTTTGCGTGCGCTATCTTACGTCATACAGGAGCCAAAATTGACCATACTTGTCTTATAATTTAAAGTCAGAAAAAAGACATTACAATATAATAATATATTTTTTCTTTTTTTAACCATTGGTACAATGTCTTTGAGCAACCAAAACTTAATCATTAATGATAAGACTGGAGGAAGACTAATCCGGATCAAAGTCTAATTACATATTTTTCCTGCCAAATATTCTGTAAGCACAAAAATAGCGATTAAAAACTGAAACGACCAGTGTTTATCCTCTGTAGGTGGACTCTCACACTAGATGTCCCACGCAGATCTCGCTGGAGGATGAAGGTCTCCAGTGTCATTTAGAAGTTCAATAGAAACCCGCGAAAATCTGCTGCTGCAGAAGTTTGCCTCAAAACGATGTTAAATGACAGTCAAGGAGATGCTTTTAATTTGAAATGGGAGTAGACTTTAATGAACTGCAATTAAAGTTTCATCTACTTTTGTCTGAGTCCTGTTCTTCATATGTGGTTTAGCTGTTAATTAGAATAAGCAGTCCTGAATTAAAATAAATAAATAAAAAAACTTACCTTTTTATCACACTGATCAAAACTTAAAAAAAAAAAAACAGTAAACACATTGGCTGCACTTTTGTGTACTTTCTTTTTAGACAGCAATGAGTGCAAAATTGTAGAAAATGCTCATTAGAAGAAAGCCTTCAAGTGAAACCAAAATATGTCAAATTTCTTTGCAAAAAGTGAACAGCAGTGATTATAAACGTGTATGTTGGACTTCAGTGGAGGCTGTTACACCTCAGTAGCTACAAAAGCTGGTTGCACTGCTCATTTAGAGGAATTTGTGTGTCAGCGGGAATGAAGGTGAAGTATTTATTACACAGAAAAGCTTTATACCCATAAATTTTGCAAGTGACACTGAAGCCTTGTCATGAGGAATACTCGTCTGTTATATACTATTAAATACTAATTGGATTGCATTTCTGTTATTTTTACTTCTACTGGACAGACATGTAAAATGAAACAGATGTCACTTTATATTTCATCTCATTTTTTTAGAGATGTTCAAGTTCAAATGTCATGAATGAAGCTTTACCCAAAATTAGTGAGAATAAAAGCAGGGAAAATTCAGTTCAGTCAGCCTTAGGTGACTGAATTTCTCTAAAGTTGGTGAATACTACATTATGTATTTTATATGTATCATTTCTATTCATTATATATAATATATTGACTTTTTTTTTTAACTTGGAGTCTCAAAACTGACTTAGGCTCCATATTTTCAAAAATGTCTTCTCTGTGCCACATTTCAGGAACATGAATTCAGAAATGTACATCTCAGCACATATAAAAGGCAATTTTATGAGAAAAGGATGCTTTAAAAAAAAACAAAAAAAAAACCTGCGCTGCAAACAAAAACATAATCACAGAAGCCTCCTGAGCGGATACGAGGGTTTACAGCAAGATTCTCAGCCACTTATTGGTCAGACATAATCCTTTAGTGTAGTATCAATGTGGTTGATCATTAGTAATACTCAGGATTGCCCTGAACGTATTAGACATCATAACGTCGTGAGACTTCAGCTGTGCACGAAAAACCGGCGCGGTGACCCTCGCGTAACTGAATCTAACGGCTAAAAGTCGCAGTACAGGAAGAGATAAAACACCATAAAGCTCAATCAGGTCACGGAGAAGTCACTGCAGAGAGCTGCAGACGCAGGTAAGGCCTCTGCAGGAATGCTGATTGCTTTATGACTTTTGTGTTGGATGGGACTTTTTGTCCCAGGTGGGAAGAGAGAGAGAGAGAGCGAGCGCACCGTTTCTGTCACCTGCCGAGGATGCGTCAGCGCGCAGATTACATTACCCACGCATCCACGGCTCTGCTGTTGTTGTAGGACGGTTTCTCTGAGATCTTGTTATATGGGTGACGTTAATAACCCGGCGAAAACAGATAAACTGCGGGCTTGTCTGCAGCGCTGTCATGTCCGCTGACAGGTTAATGATTCAAATGTTTGGAGGGTTTGTTTTCTCTTTTCAGGTGGATGAGGAAACTGATTCATTAAGAAGCTGATTGATTTTGCAATTAACATAATAAATTGAGCATTTGTTTCGCACAGAAATACATATGTCAGATTAAAGTAAAAAGTAAAGAATAACCAGACTGATGTCATGGAAAAGCTGGGTGATACAAATTGCTCTGGCGCACATTTCTCTGGCGCTTTCACAAGTCTCCATTTAAAAAAAAAAATCTGTCAACCATTAACAACAAATAATAACAAGCAGCGGGAATATTTTATCCAGTGCAAAGACCGTCACGCCTGTTGTGAAAGCGGAGCGTGCACTGGAGCGTGGAGAGGAACATGCCCGTCACGCTTTCACGCAGGTTGAGCAACTGGGGACCATCCTGGACCCGAGCGGTCCACCTGTTTCCTGAAACCACACCTGTCCACACTCCTGTGGTCACACCAGAACCAAAAAAAAAAAAAAAAAAAAAAAAAAGCAGCTCGGGCTGGATTTTTCTGGAATAAACAAAACAAAGTGTGTACAGATGTGTCCGCTATTAAAGATTGATGTGTTCGGTTCAGACCAGATCGGGATCATAAAATAAGTCTGACAGTTTGGATCTTAACCTTCTTAAAAACCAAACAACCATATTCAGCTTTAGACTCAGTGTCCAAGATTCAAACCGCCACATCTCATTGTGCATTTTAAGTCTTATTCATTTCCTTTTAAGGTTTGTCTCCTCAGCCTCTGAATCCAGTTTCCCATCCAGTCTGACCCCGACTCCTACGTCAAAGTTTGGACAATTATTATGAGAAATATCAACATTTATTCAAATCTTCTTAGTCAGTTGTTCAGTTTAGTCCTACAGATATTTCTTCAGGTCATCAGTTGAAGGTGGAGGGTTAAAAAATACAGTTAAACCTGTTGGGTTTATAGTGGATGTCAGTTTTTGTCATTTTGTTGGTCTACATTCATTTGCATTAATGTATAACTGAAAGGGGTTTTTTAAATTGAAAAGCGGAAATAATGCAAAAGGTGTTTAAAAAAAGGGCCTTTTTTCTCTAATTTGTGTCTGAAATGTAAATACAAAATGACCCTGTGTGTGATCAGACATGACCCGGTGTTGACCTGTGTCCTCAAGTGAAGCTCTGGAGACCTGATGTGAGCACATATGTTGGTTCAAGGTGTTCTTGGCTGCTTTCACCGTCTTCACTGACCTCTCCGGACCACTTGTTCTTCACCTGTCGGCCTGTTCGGTACACGGACCAGAACATTTGGGAAGTGGCTGAAATTTAAAGAGAAAGGGCTGTGCAGCGTGTGCGTGAGCTTCAGGTAACCAGACTCGATGAATCGTTCCACAGACTGATCTGGACCTTACCCCCGACCTGAACCCTCTGACCGCTCCTCCCCTCTCCTCAGACGACTCCTCGTTGTCTTATCTAACTGATCCGACAAAACTGTGAAAGCCTGTCCCGATATTTCTTTACAGTTTTAAGCAACTGTCTAAAAGTTAAGGACATGGCTTTGTCACTCGGAAAGATTTAGGAGGCTGAGATCTGTCCCAGAGGAGAATTGGGGCTAAAGTATGAAATAGTGTTGAGTCATAAGTCCCAGCAAAGGTTGAAGGGCAAATCACCTGTGTTGCAAGACTTTTTTCCTATTATCGAATATGAAGTATTAATGACCTGAGCTGGACTTATGCCCAAGTCGCTGGACGGTCGCTCAGTCAAAAGAGGAGAAAGCAAATGTCTTGATTTTAACTCCATGAAAAGGAGGAGACAGACTACGCTCCTTTCAAGAGTCCTCAGACTCAACCGGCACCACAAAAACCAGATCTGGAGTAGATCCGATGCTGATCTGGTGTCGATGAGGGGGTGTGGAGAAAGCAGAAGCGTTTCTCGATTTCTAAATGCTCAAATGATCTGAGCAAAGATTATTTAGAAGAGAAGTCAAGAAACTGTAAAAAGACATGAATGTTTTAACTTTCTCTTTTTATTTCTTTAGTCTAAATAAATTAATCAATCAGCCAATCAATCAACTTATCATCCTAGTAGTCTTCAGATTTTCTGGTACCTATGTGAAAAAAAAATAGAGCAATCCTCATTTTCAGAAAATGTTATCAAAGTACTCCTAAAACCTCCATCTGTGCTAACAAACACAAGCAGCTGCAAAGGAAACTCTTTTGTGTGTTTGTTATGTATCTTTGCTAAACAGAATTTGGTGGCAAAACGCAGTCAAAAGAGAGTGGAGGGAAAAAAATGATAATTTAATACACAACAAGGACTGTTCTGAAAGACCCTACAATCAGCAGATCAACCAGGTACAGGTGAGGGAGTCGGGATTGGCTGTGAAAGGAGATTTCACCTCTAGACACTCTTCTCCAGTAATGATGTCTCATGACTCAATATTTCTACTGAAGAATCGTCAATTAATTTAAAAAAAAAATCAATTTCTGTTTAAACACGACGGTCCTTGCAGGGCGTAGCTAAGAAGAACTTTGGTCCTCCAATAAGTATATAAAAATATTCCTCAAAGACTATTTAAAAAGTTCAACAAAGATTCAATGAATTTGTAAAGATGTTTTAGTTCATCAAAGACCAGAGACAGTAACCACGGTAACCCATCCTCAAACTGTGAGTCCTCAGGTCCCAGCCAGCCTTTGGATGTGGGAGTCCATGTGAGATATAAATCCCATAAGGTGGTACGTGGATGATGAGTGAACATGGGTGTCTTATCTGGGTCCCACATGGACCAGACACAGAAACAAGACAGTGTGAGCAGTTCACATGTGGTCACTATGGAAACCATGGACAGTCCTATTTGAGAGTCCAGTTTTTTCCCACCCAATTTTCATCTCAGTTGAACCTTATATATAAATGTTGTCTGGCATGGTACTGCACAAGAAACTATCATGACAGGTTCTGTTTGGGAGTGAGGACAAGGATGGGATCAGGAACGAGAACATCAGACCGATGGTGCATGTTTGATGTTTCAGAGAGAAAGTCACAGAGGCTGAGATGGTTCGTATATGTTCAGAGGAGAGATACTGAAGAAGGGTGATGAGGTTAGATAGAGGCAGATGATCCAGCTGGAAGCAAAAGAAGAAGAAACATTTCAGCTCAGTGACAGTAACTGAGTTCTTCTGATACAAGTTGATCTCAGAGAGACAGAAAAACAGGAAACACGTCAATAATCACATCAGTCCATCTTTCAGCTCGGTTTTGGGAACCGCTGATGTCTGGTTCCACATGCCAAAGAGGAAGAAGACCACCTGGGCCTGACAACCGTCAGGTGGATGGATAGACGGAAAAAGAAAACTGTGATGGAGTGAAATGCAAAGTAGTAGCATCGATTTTAACAAGGTTTAATTATACTTTAACTTAAAAGCAAGGTTTGAGGGAGGCTCGCTGGGTTACCGGTTAAACTGAGCTTCAGATTCTGAAATTGTCAAAAAAAAAAGACATTTATAAAATGAAGAGTCAAACAAAATAACAAATTACAGATTTGAGTTATTGATGCCTTTTAGTCAACTTTAGCCTACTTCATCTCCGGCAGCTACTTTTATATTAGCGGATCAGTTTGGAGCGTGCAGACAAGTACTTCAGTGTTTTAAGTACACATTGCTGCTTACACTTATTTACTTTAAACTTAAATAGGATTGCATTTCAGTGAAAGGTCTTCCACTGCTGGTCTATGTCCAGATTTTCCATGTGCTGCAGTAATTTCTTTCTCTTTTTCTTTCCAAGATTTCAATTAGTTGCAGTTACAAAAAGTAACCTAAACAATGTGCAAAAATTGATTAAAAATAAATAAAAATTCAGTGCCCCTGTGGCTCAAAGTATAAAGCTGGCAGCTTTGACACTGAGCAAAGAAAACAACAAAGAATAAATCATTTTCTTTAATATTAATTTAATATTCTTTCTGCTTTTTCGTTTGCTTTTCAACACAAGGGATTTCTGCAGTTTAGGCTTCAACCAGGAAGTTTGAAAAGGAAAAAAAAACAACTCAATAACCTACTTGGTTAAAAAAAACAAAACAAAAAGATCCTATTACTATATGGATTGGTCTTGTTGTTCCCCATAAAAGGCATCATTAATCATGCAAATCCTCTTGCCATTTTCTGATAAAGACAGCTTGTTGACAAGTCCCCCCCCAACACACTTATCAGTTATAAATCTATCAGTGATCAGAGTTTTCCACAAGCGCTGTGATTGCATCACAGTTTCTGTCGTTCAGGTGACGGCAGCCGCTTTTGATCTCCGTCGGTACAATAAGATTTCATTACCACACCCACCAATCACTGGGAGATGACTGAACCGCAGCGCACACACTGACTCACAGGCTGATGGCGAGGGGAGGGGGAGGGGCTTAATCTGCAGCTGATACATCTGAAGATAAGGAAGAGGAAAGTGAAGAAGATGCTGGCGTCCGTCCACTCCTCCCAGTTCATAAATATGACCTGTGGGTGATCCTTGGCGGGGAGAGCTGGCGAGGCCTGCGGCTACAGGTCTGCGGCGGTGTGTCACAGCGTCAGTGTTGGCTCTGTCAACACACGTTGTAACAGGGTGTGTATACATTTGTGTTTCTTGGTTGAACTTGAAAGTCTAAGGGCTGTGTTTGCTCTCCAGGCTGCACAAGGCACTTGTGTGGAGAGGGATCGAGCTTTTCTTCCTCTTTTGCTTTATTAAATCACATCAGATCAGACCAGCTTTGAGGTCCAGCTCTTAGTCATGGTACGGCAAACGCGTCCCTGTCTCCGAGTTGTTTGGTTTAGTCTTAACGTCTCTCAGTATGTATTTAATCTTATATTTGATGCTTTCTTCTCTCTTTTTTTTTTTTTTTGTTTTTGGAAGTGAAAAAGCAGCTGATAAGAAGTACCGAAAAAGCCAGAAGGATTCAGGTTTTCTGCCCCTGAGGCTACTTCCGATCTGAAATCACAGAAGTTCGGCGTTTTTCCTCCTCGTCCAGCTTCGAGTTTCCGTGACCACTCGACAGAAACTTATTGTTATGCCTGATAAACTATAGACTATTCTGCACTTATTTAATAACTTCCCGACCAAACAAACAACCTGTAGCTGCAAAACAGCGTGCCCTGAAAATGCAGCATTTATCCACTCTGTTTGAAAAACAAATCCCACCACTGGCCTAAACCCACTAGGAAACCCACTTTAGCTCCGTTAAAGAGACTTATTCGGCACTAACCAAGATCTATTTTCTTGATCCAGGTGTGCTTGATTAAGAGATCATAAAGGTTTAGTTTTAGCTCTGTCAACTATAATATCTGCTTTCTTGACACTGGCCAACCTCTGGAGGCCTCAACAATAGCAGCAGACTCATAAGCCAATGAACAAATCACATGGTAATGTGGGGTCCGGTGTCTTCTCCAATCTGACAGGCATCAACCTAGGAACCTCCAGGTTGGGGGACAGCTGCCTCTACCCGCTGCTCCATCTGGAAACTTTAGTTCAGAGCTTTGTGATGACTCAGTTTTGGCCCAAATGGGTAAACGAGTTGTCTTCTTGGATGTGTTTGTTATGTTCGGAGTAAACCCCTGGAGCTTTTATATCACATATGGTGCTGATATAAGGAGAAGACCGAGATTTGATTCAAATCTGGGATCAATTTCTGGGAAAGATGAAGATGAAGGACTCACTCAGGGGCATCTGTCATCGTGGTTGTCCCTGCAGCGGTTCAGTGTCTGAACTCTGACTCTTCTCTGCTCCAGCATCGTTATCTCTTCTTATTCCCTCACAGATTATTCCTCTGAACTGCTCGTGGTGTTTCAGCTACAATTGGTCTCTTCCAACACATTTTTACTGTTTTCATATTTGTTTTGATGTCTTATTTCTGTCTGTATCCTATGTAGTGCTCTCTGTGGCTTTTAATAGCCCCTCGAGGATAAATAATGTTTTTTTTAATTGAATTAAACTTAATGTTAATACTACTACTACTACTACTAATAATAATAATAATAATAATAATAATAAAGATTCTGGAAACAACACAGGATTGAAAGTTCTTCAGTTTTCTATATTTTTTTCCTGAAAATCTGTATATCACATTTTTAAATAATCATGGAAATAAACTGGCAGATGAACAAACCAAAAACATCTGCAGTTGAAGTTATTCGATGTCACATCAAACCTGGGAAAGATTGTAGAAATGACAACATTTCTGTGTTAAAAAGTAAACTAATAATTGATCAAGTCTGGTGTTTGACCTTCTTGTTTCTACAGTAACTGGTGGCAAATTTAATGGCTGGTTCTTGATTGATGCCTTATTTTATCTCTAAGAATAGCCTCATTTTCAATTATTTCTTATGTTAAGAAAAAATAAGTCATTATATGTAATATTGGCCTTCAATCACTTAAAAGTTGTGTTTCTGACAGGTTCAAGGCTCCAAACTGAAAACTCCAACATACCTTTTCTCCCTTTGTTTGGGGCCAGCTGAGTTTGTATATATGTAATTTAGTCAGCTGTTACGATTTGTAAGTTTCTGTGACATCACAAACCCAAATCAGAGAAGAATGACCCAGCTACTTCATCTTTATCTGCAACCAAAATGAATATAATATTGTATTATACTGTATGACAAATCTCAAAAGATTTGTGAGTGGAGGGTTCGGGGTGGGTGGAGGGTTCGGGGGGGGGGCAATATGTCTCCTTTAATGGAGGTTTTCCTTTGAAGCCTAAAAGTGTATTAAACATAAATCATTAACTGTCAAACTCATGTCTTAAAAATAATTTTAAAAAGCTACATAATTTCTCAGGTGGTTGCAGTTGTCGAATCATCCGTAAATCCCAGAGGTGAGAAATTTAATGTGATTATTTATAAACTAAATCTGTTGACCGCTTGACTTGTCTCATGCACTGTCACGTTTTCAGGAAAAACAAGAGAAAATAACAAAATTAAACTGTGCAAATGCAATGTGACCATTTTATTTTCAAGTTTCAAGTTTGATCGATGATGTAAGCTCTCAAATGCAAAAGAAGAAGACATCAGGTCATAAAGTGAGTGTTCTCGTGTGGATTTTGTTTCTGTGGGTGTGTTTTTGCGTGTGTGTAGCAGCTGATGCTGCATGTCGTCCTCCCAGCTGCTGCTGCTGCTGCTGCTGCTTCTTCTCTCCTCTTGCCTGGCGGTCAATATTGACTCAGGAGTCGAAGCAACAGCCACTTTGTCAGGAGGACATGTGGCAGACGCACAGACCTCTTATCTCTGGAATCAGGTGAAAACAGAGCAACTCAGGTCATCACTCTGTTCACTTCAATAATGCTTTATTAATCCCCAAAGGGGAATTATGTGTTGTGGTAACTGTCACTTTTTAAGGTTTTTCAAAGAGTAATTTTAATTTCCTGTACGCAGGAAGGATCTCCTGTCGGGATCTCTGTGACAGTTTGGATCTGAAAAAGCCTACGATCCAATGTTCAATCACTCTCTGGTGAAGAGGATGCTGCTCCATGTTGTTCTTTTATGTTTAAATTACATGAATGTTCATCCTAAATGTATTTTAGATTTTAATAATTTGAGTAGGAAACATCATAAAATAACTATACATGTATGAAGTTGACAACAGTCAAACAGAGACTGTGAAATGAGCATATGAACCCAGATGTTTGTGAGTCGTGGTGCCGGAGCAAGAGGACAGGTGACAGGTATCACTGATAAACGAGTGGAGCAGAACTGCTAAAGGCCATTTTTGAGTTTCAGCAAACAGAAAGTAGATTTTGCTCATCAGATATTTCCAGCATCCTTCCTGAATGCACATCTGTAGCCAAATGTTTGTGCAAACTATGACGATGTTCCTCCTCCATTTATGGAGTATTTATTCCCCAGTTAACTATTAGTAACTGTTTGCTGGTTAACTCTGGGGAGATTTGCATGAGTTGGACACAAGCTTGTGAGGCCTCCAGTTCCATACCGGTGGTTCATTTTGCATAGTTCTTGGCTGAAGGCGCAAAGGCATAGGGCATCTTTTGTTTCAGGGGAGATCACTGAAGTTTGGCTGCAGGATGTGAATCTGGTACTGAACTCAGTGCTGCCACCTATCGACGACAAGGCAAACAAGTCTCTCCCACAGACGGCTGAACACACGCAGGTGGACGACCTGCGAAACCATTCGTGATATTTTGATGGTTTATTTTTTATGTATTATTTTTAAGAGATCATCATTAAAAAAAAAAACAAAAAACAAACAAAAAAAAACATACAAAGGTGAGACAGGCATGCACATCCAGACAATTGATTTTTTTTTTTTTTTTTGATCAAACAAACTGCGCCCGGTCCACGCAGGGTGCGCCACTTTGAATACATTTCCCGAGAAAAAGAACACGAGTGAATCAAATCCAAGCCGTTAGCAGCCGTACTCAGTCAGCAGGAAGTCAAATACGGGCCTACAAGGAAGAGTTTCAGGTGGTAAGAAGTCTGGTTATTCAGCAGTGCATTTAAAAAAAACTTTTCTCGGGCCCCACTCACATCCTTACGGTGTGAAATCTTTGTAATTTAGGGTCCACTGTGCACCAAACATGCTCTTCAGTGAATACCAGAAACATGTTTTATGTATGATAACATGGCTGTATTTTTAATACTACATCAAGTAGAAAGAAGCAGTAAAAGTGCTCCTGTGTGGATTTCACACTGAATCTCAGCTACAGCGGGATGTAAGGTTGTAAAGCTATGAGGGATCATCCATCCATCCATCCATCCATCCATCATATAATGATCCTGATGCCTCGGGGGAGACCACAGGGACAAACTTGAACTCAGTTTTTTTTTGTTTGTTTGTTTTTTTCATATACTCAGAGATTTAGAAGTAATTACCTGCTCGGCTTCCTCTGCAATTAAATGGCAAGTTCACAGCAGCCTGATTAATGCAGAGGCACGCACACCTGCCATTAGTAGCCATGAGAGGTGGAATGTTCTGACTCAAACCTGCAGAACAAAAAACACTGCTGCTGAAGTTGTACAAACACAATTACCCAACATGACAGCAAAGCGAACAAAAGTAAAATTAAAAAAAAAAAAACTCATGCAGTAGCTGCTTTTTCAGCGTTTGCTGTATGATCCATCAAATCCAATCTCATCTGAGAATTTTTTTAAAAATCTGTCTGTAACACTTACATGAGAAGAGGTTAGATGCAGATCTGACAGCATTTCCATGGGGCCTTGAATCTTAATTTTCAGTAAATGTTAGTGGCAGAAAGCACTTTTAGTCCAAGTGATTTACAAAACAATCATCTGACAAAAAAAAAATCTGTATTTATTTTTCTCATCCAAGAACTTAATTTAGACTCTCCTGCGCCAGATTTAGTGCTGGAACCCACTGATGTTGGGATTATTGGATGACATTTTACTGGAAACCGAAACAGTAAAATGATCTAGTCCACAGGTGTTAAACTCCGGTCCTGCATGTTTTAGATGTTTTCCAGTTCTAACACACCTGATTCAAATTAATAGTTATCATCTGCTTCTCATCAAGGTCTGCACAAATCTGTTCATGACACAGGCGTTTATTTCAGGGTCGGATGAAACAGAAAAAAACATCTAAATCATCCGGTACAGCGACCCTCCGGGACTGGAGTTTGACACCCCTGATCTAGTCCACTGACGTCATATAGCTCCAATCTCATTATATTATTTAAATATATTTCTTCTCAAGTGCATTTTTTTAATGTCAACCACTTTCTTGATATGGATCTGACACACAAAATATATATTCTACCTCATAAAATAAACATTTTTGCTCTTTTATTTGACTAACAGCTCTTCCCATTAAAGATAGTCTGATGTAAGCAATGATGGGGACACTAAGTAGCTTACCAGGGTGAAGTCGCCATGGCAACAAACGACATGCAATTTAAATACAACCTCAAGAGGAAATAGAGAGATCACTCTCCATGTTTCTTTGTAATAAATGAAACAATAAGTGTGAGTGGGCGGGGGGGAAAAACTTGCAGCAAAGGGTCCTGAAAACCCCCTAAAATATCATCAAACATTTCAAAAAAAAAAAAAGACGTTTGGGTCAAACACATTTACAATTGCCAATGAGGTCAAATTTTCATACTATGAGTCTGGATAGAAAGAAGATAATTTATATATACATCATCATTTAGTTAAACTATGTACTCAGTTCCTCTTTTGGTTGCTTTTCTGCTGGTTTTTATTGGCTGTGAATAACAACAACAACGATAATAAAAACAATGATAATTTTTACTTAATCTTTATTTAACCTGGTGAGTCAGCTGAGAGACAAGAAACGTTCATTTGCATTGATCACCTGGACAAGAGCCAGCTTAAGAGACAGAAATGAAAAACAAACAATTTTACAGCATATTAAAAGAAAATGTGCAATAAATGCAGTGAGAGTGTTAAAATGTACATGACTGAACACTGCTGCTGCGTTCATGTACTATTGTCTGTGATTTAAAATTTTAAAGGTAGAGAGTGAAATAAACAAGCTAAGATTTAGGGTCTGTTGAAGATCAGTTCAGGTAGTAGAAGACTGAAAAGTTAAATGACCAGAGGAGCTACAGGCTTTGGTGATCAGGAGACTGATAAAGCTACTGGAACGTAAACTGTGATTAATGACAACTAGTCAGTCAATTAATTAGTTCCCAATGACAATTTTGTAAATAAACAGTAACCTGTGAATCTGTTCATGTAAAAAAGTGAAAGTAATAATAATAAGAAGAACAACAACAACAACAAGAATAGATTTGGAAAGTATCAAACATAATATTTCTTAAAGCTGATGAAGATTTGGAGAACATGTGTGACCTCTGAACCTGTAAATTTCAGTTTTAAAAAATCCGATTTGGCACAAATTGATATGATACCTTTGAACTTGGCTTTGAATTGAATTGAATTGAATCGAATTGATCTAAAGAAATCCTCTTTAATTAATTTATGACACCACAGTGATGTGGTTGTATGTATCAATACACCTCTTCAACCCACTTACAGTTCTCAAAGCAAGCAACTGAACGTCATTAAGAAGAGTCAGGGAGCTCTCCGTCACCTCTGGGTCAGATTTCCTAGTTTTTGATTATCTCACAGACAAAGGTAAAACATGCATTTCTCACATCTTTTACTAGCTGATTTCCAATAAGTCTCTAAAATGAACATCTTGGCAGGTGAAAAAGATAAATATGTTTTTTTTTTTTGCAAATAAGAAATTAAATTATGCAGTTATTTAATTTTCTATTCTTACTGAAGTAAAATTACTTTACTAGTAGAGTATTTTTCAGTATGTTGTTTCCTGTTGCTTCTTAAAATTATGCATAAGACATGCAAAGACACTACAATTACATATAAAAGAACAAACTCAAATCTTTTGGGATTCAAGTGGCCAATTTTAAAACTATTATTATTTTCACTTCTTTGAAAAAAAGAAAAAAAATACAAATGATATCTCCTCTCTCTTCAACCAATATCCGACAATCTGAGATTTTTATTCTAGCCATAAACGCAGCAGTAACAGGAAAATGTGACAGGAGCTACGATGACCTTTAGTGTCAAGATTATTTTTTCTGTCAGCAATTTATTTGCCTTGTCTGTCAGATGCAGTAGCGGGTTATCTGCTCAAGTCTATAAGCTCTTTTTATTTCTTTTTTGTTAACAGTTAATGTATAACCATGTGGAATCAGCACATTTCCTTTTACCTCATCCACAGATCGAAGCTGGCGTGGCTTTGCAATCAGGGAGTTAAATGGGATCATTGTCAAAAAGGGACATATCTTATTTACTTTGGAGAAGACAACGTAAACAATTGATGCAGTCGTACAGTAATGCAGATTTGTTTCTTAACTAAACTGAAAATATTGAAAAAAATAAAAATTACGCCTACACTACTTCCAGAAAAGCGGAGACTTATTAAAACACTGTCAGGTGAAAACGTTCATCTCATCTTCATCTGGTCGCAGCTGCCTCTTTGTCACGATAACTCAAGTCTTTCCATCAGTGTGAAATTAGTTTTTTTTTTACTGTAAACACAAACTTTGACAAGAAGGGTCTCACAGGAGCTCCTCTGAACCAACTTTACTTATTCAAGTCAGCGTTTGAAACATTAAGATTCTGGCACCGAGCCATATAATGTGAAATCCAAGTTATCTATTATTCCATGAGTAAAGAGGAACGCTTCACACTCAGTCAACCATGGTGTCTGTCTTGTCACCCTGCGATTGCTCAAAGCGCCTACAGTCACCTTCCTTGTGCAGAAATTAGCTGTGACTCTGTTGTTTTAAGGCCCTGTGTACACTACAACGTTTCCATGAAAAAATGCAAAAGTTTTAACTTAGCATATTTGAACAAAAAAAAAAAAAAGAAAAAAAAAAGCATCTACCCAACAGTGGTATGAAAACGATCTTCTTGTAGAGTAAAAACACAAACAGGACAATAGATGTAGTGCACATGCCAGGCCTCTAGGGGGCGACTTGTCCTCCACGGTCCACCTGTACAGAGGTGATTATCCAGAGCATGTAACCTGTGTGTCTTTGCTGACTGAATAAATGTTCTACCAGAAACAGGTTTTATTTTAACAGATTAAATAAATGAAGAGATGCACCGGAGGTTCACCGTTGTCATTATTGTGCTTTTTTTCTTTTTTTTTTTTTTTTTCTCAAATGTTGAAAATAACTCAAACTGATATCAGGAGTACTTATGAAGTTTTTCTGTCATCGTCATTATAATAATTCACAGGTCTGTAAAGTGGTGGTTGGAGACCTGCTGTCGCATATGACGGGAAGTAAACCTAAAATAACAGGTCCTCTGTAAGAAATACATCTGGACACTTCTTCCTATTAGCACCAAATCTAAAACTAAAATAAATAAAAAGATGTACATGACAACAAACTTTTATTCAAAGTCACAGGAACACTGAATTGACAGTGAAGTAAAGTAAAGAGATGGTGCCAACAAACCTGCACTCAAAAACCCATTTTCCCAATCTGGCCCCCCTCCCCACCCACCACTGGTGGACTCTGGCCCTCTGTCTCCACGCTCCTCTGCTCATCCCTAAAATTAATTCATCCGCACATCTCTATCCTAAGAACACCACATTAACCCTGACCACAGGAGGCATCCTGATGGAAAAAAATGTTCCTCTCTGGCATCATAGTGAAACATCAGTTGACCTCGCCACCTCAGACCCTCTCCAGGATTTTTTTTCCCACCCTCACCATCTCATGTCCTTGATGACTTCATCAAGACTGAAACACGAGCCGTCCGCTCACATTGTTCATTCAACTTAAGACAAAAGAGTGAATGTTAAAAACAAATATTGAATAGAAACGACATATACTTAGGTTATCTCGCTCTCTAAACATGTGAGCTGTTGCTATGCAGCAGGGACAGAGACTCATTTCGGAGGGTCACGCCACACTGGCTGCTTTCTGGAGGACAGAGAAACTGTAATTGGGGGCCATTAGCCGTTGCCCAAGACCAGTCATGCAGGGTTAGTTTGTAGATTGAGACATTTGTGACTGCACAGTCCCACCACCTGAATCAGTGTCCCCTACCTGTGTGACTTCCTCACCCCCCCGACCTCACTGACCTCTATCACCCACCCCCTGCATGACATCCTCAGTCAACACACACAATCTCTCTCTCTCACACACACACACACATATCTCTCTATGTTTCTGTATTGTCTTCAAACAGACCTTGAGTCAGGGCCAACAAGACCCATCAACAATCAAATAAAAAGTAACTTTTATAACAGCTTTAAAATTCTTTCAGTGCAATCTAAACCACATCACTTACGTTGCTGACCTGCACCACCTTGGTCAAAGCCAGGATTGTCTCTCACTTACCTCTGATTACCTTCGATTATATCTGTCCAGAAAAACCTTACTTTGCAATTTCTTCTTATGACAAGCCCAAGTATGGGGATGACAAGATAAAGTACAAAGATTGGGAATATAATTAGGCATTGTAATTTTAAATGAAAACCCATATATGTATATAGGTGTATATATACACACAAACACTCTCTCTCTCTCTCTCTCTCTCTCTCCCTCTCTCTCTCTCTCTCTCTCTCTCTCTCTCTCTCTATATATATATATATATATATATATATATATATATATATAT
>JAOWBL010000005.1:5403359-5421235 GCA_028564865.1 Zenarchopterus dispar
TAGATAGATAGATAGATAGATAGATAGATAGATAGATAGATAGATAGATAGATAGATAGATAGATAGATAGATACATCAGTTAAATAGAAATAAATGTAATGTTTTATATAAACTCTCCTGGCATGGCTCAGAGTTGTCAAGGTTGTGAAATCAAACAATTGAGAAGACCAAAACAGTTTCTTGAACTAGGCTCTAAACATGTTGGTTTATGCTATAAAGTTGCACATTTTAACGCTGGAGTCAGAGGAGACTGACTCAGTCTCTGGCGGCCAGTCGAGGAACTGCAATGAATCTTAGTTTTTGCATGAGCCTCAACCAGGAAGTTAGATGGATGCTGTTTGGTAAGAACCGATCCCAGTCAACCCTGATTAGTCCAGCTATAGGGCAAATGGGTGGAAGAGTAGATCTGGAATCTATCAAGACCATGCCCACCAAAGTTCAACCACTACAAGTGAAATATTGTACCTTGACTGGCTTAGCTCATATTGACCTATATTAACTCTTTCATTTATAGTCATTCTGATCTAATTTGTGCTATGTGGGTCTAAGGACTGGTGGGTAAGGACAGAAGGCCAGACTGGTGGATTCAGTCTTGAGTAGCTTCTACTGCTGTGGGGTGGAGGGTGTCCTCAGCACCCGCACCACCATGTGGCACCACAACTCCTCTGCTGCAGAGAAGAAGACTCTTCCGTGGGTGGTGAAGGCTGAATAGAGGATTGTGGGGAGCAACCCCCCCCCCCCCCACCACCACCACAGACATTTACACAGTCAGGTGCAGGAGGAGGGCCATCCACGTCATGAAGGACCTTTCCCTTCAGGCAAGTGGCTGCACACCACCCACTTGGCAAAGACCACCAGGATTAGGAACAGCTTCTCCTCAGAAGCTGTCAGTCTGCTGAGCTCTGGTAAGGCTCTGTAGACCCCCCACACCCCACCCACCACCTCCAATCCCCCCACCACCAACCCAACATGAATGTATTTAATCTTATTTGAATGTTTATATTGTTATGTTATGTTAGTATTGCTCTTTAAAATATGGCTCCTTTTAACTTTATTGTTTTTGTTATTTAATTTTTTCTTAATACAAGCTACGACTAGGACCTGGGTGCAAATTTTGAACTATCTTGGGTAAATGAGTGTTGATATGACAATAAAACTTCTTGATTCCTAAGAGGGTAAAGTTGACGCGACCCAAAGTGAGTTATGGCCATCGCCTAGGGGCATCATCTTTCCATCAAAAGACTATGCTGCTAATTCTGCATAACCAAAAAAATATTTATTCTGGCTGGGACTCATTTGTTGACTATTTTCTCTTTGCCTGTCTTCTTCATGTTGCCTTGATCTTTCTTCTTCATGGGTGATACCGCTCCTTATGGCATTTAGTTTTCATCTTTCTATCCACTTCTTCAGTGAGCATTCAGCACTGCCTTGACGTCTTCAAATGTCACCTTTTTAGCCTCTGAAACACTAACGTGACCATTCCCACAGTTTGACATTCCCTGCTCTGGTCCATGAATGTCCCTGGGTGGGTAGTCGCCCTTCAAGCCTGGTTCCTAAAGGCCCCGGGTGCCTGGGGGTTCAGTCAACGATGCCGCTGTTTCACAGTCCCACTCATAAAGAGTTGCACTGCTTTATTGCCCCATTGCCCAACATCACATGGTTTCAGAGCAGGGATATGATCTGAGATAAGGCAAGAAAGTAAAGAAACAAAGCATTCTCCTCTTTGCTTATTCAAGTTAAAGAAGGGGATGGGAACAGGCTGGAAAGTCTTCAGATAATTGTGGTTAAGACAAAAATACTCCAAATGACAGAAGAAAACTCGTGCACTAAAACTGTGTCATTATTTCCTCATAGTAGTTGTTCTTAAAAGAGATTTATATCCTTCTTTGGAAGATATCAAAAGATTTGAACGACTGAGATACCCTTATTGGATACAACTTTTATAAATCATGTCTTCATGATAAGTTGATTACCTTATCCTTGACAGCAGCGCACAGCAAGGGCAGTAAAGAAAAGGATTACGAGGTGATGGTCCATAAAGGGTTTGGCTGAGATAAGATAGGCTGTGGTGTGACTGGTGACTTCAGGTCAGTAGAAACCAGGACTTCTTACTGGCTGTCTGGTAACTTCTGACTCACAGTACTTCAAAATGCCTAAGTATGTAGTTGCAATTTTTTTGGAGTAGATTTTAACTGGGAAGTTTAGTGAAACCAGGACAAAACGTCTTCGAAGGTGTTGCTAGTTGTATCTGAGCAGACGAAGTCATAAAAATGTTGCGGCCTTATGAAAGGCAGCCACTCCAACCTTTAACCTGCTTCTTACTTAGTCATGCAGGATGTTTGTTTGTCAAGGTGTGAAATCATTTTAAAACTGAAAGCTCCATATTTTGATGAAATATATTTCTTCATATATATATATAGTAATGTGATGTCAAAAGTTGAGGCATCTGTGCAGGAAATTCTTGTTCTCGGATGCTTTCGTTTCTCCTTGAGTTTTAACCAGGTCTTATTAACTTAATGTGTGCATTGTTGTGCCTGCAGTCATAATAAAATTCCTTCCCACTGAGGTCCACCTTTCTCATCTTCAGAATGGCTCTATTAATGAGCCTAATGGCATATGAGCGATACTACACCTGAGTGAAACTGTGCAGGGGGTGACTGCTTCAGCAACTTCCTGCAATGCAGTGCAAACTTTCATGACTCCTGTTCATTCGGAGGAAACCATTAGAACAAACTGCTTTCAGGTGCAGCAAACCAGACTGGGCACAATCATTTATGAACCAGATCACCTTCAGGAGCTCTATGCAAGGACAAGGGAGACTGTCTGTAACCCTCGCAACCTTCACCAAAAGAAAATGCTAAGTGGTAAAGTCATGGCAATATAAGAAATGTGATATTTTTCATCCCTCTTTGAATCAATAAGAAATTCTGTTTTTCTCTCAAAGACTGTTGCATGTGATCACCCATTGTTGCAAACAATTCTCATTTCACAGGTCATGTCTACAGGAAATGCAAAGACATCAATGTTGGTGAACAAATGCACATTTTCTGAGCTTTAGCTTACAGCAGCTATACTGTTATAATCGTCTATGGAATTACCAATTCTGTTGTTTACAAACTCGCACTACTGCTGTCAAAGTTCTTTAACATTATCCTGCTGCACTTTTTCTTAAAATATAGTGATTTCTGTCCTTTTGCACCTACTATATTACACACTGGAGCTTTGCTCTCCATTTAAATTGCTTATAAAAAGCAACTTAGATGCAAACAGACCTGTCATAAGAACAAATTACGCCCTCTTGTGGCCATAATCTGGAATTGCATGCGACAAAATTATCTATCTGTCTGATCATATTTACAAGTCACAATTGTAGAAATAAATATAAGTAAACATAAATGTAAATTCCATGTTCCACAAAGAATTATGTAATGCTAAATTAACTTATATGATGCAGTAATGTAGTCTATTGTAAGGATTATGGGGATAAAAATCCCCTTAAGTGTCATGGGTGTTCATTTTTTTTAATATGTCATTCCTAATTTTTATAAGTCTTTAAAGATTGTAATTCAAAGTAGTTGTTGATTCTCTATTTACTATTCATTAATATTAAAATGAAAATCAACAACCTCTTTGAGGCCATGCATATGTATTTATAACATCTTAGGGTATAAATCTGTTCTGTCCTATAAGAGAAACTGACAGAAGTATTTATTTAAATATAATTCAAAAACCCATCCATGAACACATTTGATACTGTGGTGCCACATGTACGCTTGTGTTATTTTGTGCTCTCATCTTGCAAAAAATAACTAATTCTGATGGCAGTTTTTCAACCACAAAACACGTCCCTCACAAGTGTAGAGGGTCACATTTCCATTAAAAAGATTTTCATGTAATAGTGTTCTCACAATCGATTTTCTCAGACAATAATACCACATACTTCAGCCTACACACGTTACTGTGGCGCATGTGTCCAGTTGCCACAATGAAAAAAAAAAAAAATGAATGTGGCATAGTTTTTTTTTTTTTTTTCCTAAACATCCCTGATGTTTGAGACTGAGTCATTTGCCTCTTTATTTCAGTGTTAAGTCCGCCCACTGGTCATCTCGCAGTCTATGAGGCATCTGCAGAGCCCAAACATCCACTGCTTCAATGAGAGCACCGCATTGAACACAAGTACAGGGTATTTTAAGCCTGCTCCAAAACAACAAAATGTTAGATGCAATTGACGCTTTTCAAATGTTTTTTAGGACGAACCTGTGAGGAGCTCAACAAAACCACAGGAGAGTGTGTTTCATAAAAACAGGATCTTTTAAGGCTGTACAGACGCTTGGATGTAGGGTTTGACTGGATTTACAGCTACTTTTAAAAAAGAAAAAACATTTAATTTCCATTTGAACAACAGAGAGAAACACCAAAAAGACTAAACTGACAGTTGTCGGTTTAACCAATTGTTGCCATAAAAATGACTCAGCTTATCTTTAAACCTGCTTTATTCCAAACAGTATCTGTAATTATTTTTTTTTTTTTAACAGCAGGGGTTCATTTCATCCTCCAGTCAATCATCTGTTCAGTCTACATGTGAATGTGCTCTGGCCATAAATTATAGCTCTGTGAGTGGGAAGATGGACGAAGGCAGCCAGAGGCGATGAAAAACAACACAGGTATTTGTGAGGGGAGGAGGTGACGTGGGAAAAACGAGAGAGTAAAACAGCGGTTAAAAGCAGACGGACTTCTGAAGCACTTGGCGAATCTGACACAACTAGTTTTTAACATTTTTCAGGACGTCCATGAGTCAGCCGAGCTTTGATACCTCACTCGCTAAACAGAGCCCCAAATTAAACTTCAAAAGTATCAAGAAATTAGAAATGTCAAAGGTGCAAAGTCCTCCAGTTAACCCCAATGAATATCTCATTTCATCCAGTCTAACCTCAGTCGCACTCTAGAAATTATTCATTAGTAACTTGTCCTTTGATAAGTCTGCTGTCTCTGCTCTGTTGGCTCTGTGAGCTCTTGTTTCTTCACATTTTTTTTTAAACCTACAGATATGGCGCAAAAGCAACAAAAACAGCTGTTTTTATCAACGAGAGGACAACTGCTCAAAGCTAAAAAAAAAAAGAGATCTCTGTTCTTGTAATTCACAACAATGTGATCATCATTCTGCAGAAATTGGATGTCAGGCTACCAACAAACATTTTAAATCAGCCCTGATACTGTCACACAATCAGACGCCTAAACAGGTGAGTTTTGTCACGTTGTCTTTTTGTGGTCCTGTTTGTTTGCAGCCACGAATTACATCTGCAAACCTTTTAATACCGGCCACAAAGCGTGACTGCCCACGAGGAGCAAACCCATGAGCCGATTCATTTCAGCTTCAGCAAATAGAAAGCAAAATTATTCAACAAGGGTAACAATTTTACAATGTGACAGTTTTTATTTGTCATATTGTTGGCTTAAATTTGTCCCCGTATTCAGTGATTAACTGAGAATTACCAAAATTACGGTCCCAGGAGGGTAAACATCCTGACTTTTAGACACTGGTTTGGGGCTTTCTGATAAATATCTGAGCCCCTTATTTCCCATAATGCAATTTTGTATTTTTTTTTCTGCATACAACCCTGTTTGACAAGTGGCAATATTTGTCATACTTCAATGTTTTGAAAGCATTTGAGTCCCTTTAAGAAATGACTTAACATTAAATGTTAAGTCATTTTAATCGTGTGTTGTTACCAAGAACATGTTTTAGGGGAAATCTTACATGATCTGATACATCATCACAATGATGAGTGATGCGTGGCCAAATGTCTGAGCCATATGGGTAAACAGCACAAGGCTACAGCGCCTGATGTCACAGTTACTTGGTGTTTGCTCCCCGTCGCTGAGTCTACATCACACACACTTGTTGCTGTGGGCATTTATTCAGAGTGAACATACAATAATTAGACACCACATGCGTGCCATGAACCCTGCAGCTTTTACATATGAACACTGAAGACAGCAGAGCATACTTCCCCTCTCCGAGTTATTCGTCTTTCTGTAGTCCCACAACGTTGTTGACAGTGTTTTGCTGAGAGCTACTATGCATGTTTCTTTTGCAGCTTTCGTTAAAATCTCTCTCTCTCTCTATATATATATATATATATATATTTGTGCATATATATCTATATCTATATATAGATATAGATATATATGCATATATCTATATATAGATATAGATATATATGCATATATATATATATATATATATATATATATATATATATATATATATATATTAACAAAAGTCATCCTTACATGTTTGGCAAAATATGTCATTCATATAATGATGGACAGAGTGTGTATAGTTCAAGCGATCCTCTTTCATAAACTAATTTGAACAAATTTTAATGAGTTTGAGAAGACATAAAGGAAATGTGATTAAATCTAGACCCATATTTAATATTAAAGGAAAAGAAATCAGAACCCTTAAAGAAAACATTTATTGCATCTCTATACCTTGAGTTTCAAACTCTCATTAGTTTGTATTCGGCAATGAAAAGTCTAACTTTCAGAAGTATATTTGTGTCAAATAAAACAGAAAAAAATATGCTGATTCATCCAAGGGTCAAGCTAAAATCCTTGTAAATTTACCAACATTTTAAAAAACCTTAAAATACCACATAGTTCTCATAAAAGGGTCAACACAATCTCCTTACAAGTTAATCACTCATAAGAACTTAAATTCAAAATTGTTTTATAAATTACTTTGAAAGACTTTCAAGTATGATGTCATTTGAGCAAATTTTGGCTAATGACATACTTCTAAAAAAAAAATTCAACTGTACTGATAAATTTTCAAACCAACAACAAAAAAAACTCGCTAATAATTCACAAATATGGAAACTGGGACTTGCTTTCTTTATGAAAGTAAAAGTGTAATAATTTTATTGATGTTAACACCAGCAACTAGTTAGCTGTAAAATTAGCTACCAGTTAGCTAGAAACAGTTAGCTAGACCAGTTAGACAAATCATCTCTATGTCCAACTAAAGCAAGTTTTATTTTTAATGGACAAATGTAACAGTGGTACATTCTCAGTTACATTAAATAATAATAATGATAATACAAATAAAAAGTTTTAGAAAATAAACACTCCCTGTTGGTACAAAGCTACAATCTGTTAGCTAAACTTTGCAGTAACGTAAAATGAGCATTTTTCAATCATTCAACTTCACAAACATGTTTTGTTTCAACGTGCTATGGCAACGACAAAATAAGGACACAGAATAACAAGTCAACAATGAATTTTTATTTTATTGAGTTTATATGGTTTTGGTTCTGTAGCAACCTACTGGATAATTCTAATGAAGTGCAATTGTAATCAAGCCAGTTACAGTTCAGAGCAATGACAGGCACACGTTTTGTGCAAATTTAACAGCGTTTGAACGGCTCCTACACATACACAGCAAAAATACATGCCAGAAGAAAACAATGCTAAATCAGTTTACATCGACAATAGTAAGGAAGACGTCCCTAAATAACAATATCAGTCCGCACTTGCACTTAAAACATTTTACCCATAGCTAACATACGGGAGACAACAACTCAGTAAATATCCATGTCTTTATGAATGGATTAAAACCATCTGATCTGTCTTCAAACAGAAAACATCTAAAAAAAAAGAATCCAAACTTGACTTTCAGGCAAATCATATTAATGTTAAAAAACAAAAAAAGAAAACTTAAAATATTTCACAAATAAGAGATGAACCTGTCCATTGTTTCATTAGAAACCCAAACTCAAATGCTTTTGTTATTCCTGCTTGTCTGGCAGTATATCTGCAAATCAAACGTAGAAGTTAGGGTGCTGTAACTTTAAAATATCACAAGCCTTATGAGAAAACAACAATCTGAAACACAGGAGCAGTGGCAGCCTTGCTGGAGTTGACAGCAGATGTTTATCTAAAACACCTTCCTAACGCTGTTTTGTAGCAATTACTGGGACACAACGTACATCAGTACATCAATACATCTTCAATATCTACATACCCAAGAATGAAAGTTACAAATGCTTATTTGCCTCCAAAAAGAGATTTATTTTGTGTCTTAGAGCAGTTAAACTGTGGTCCCCCAAAACATGCAGTAACACAGGATTATAACCGACAGCTAGGTAGGTGAGTTGGTAATTTTGGTAACCAGTCTGTACTGTTATAACTCGGACATTACAGGCTAAGATCTCTGTACGCGACCCTTAATCGGGCCGTTGTCCTTCACAGTGAAAATTTAACAGTTGACAAACTAAACATCTCTGGAAATATCTGCACTGGTTTGCGCTGGTTCCAAAGTGTCAAGTGAGTCGACTTTTTGTGACATCTTTTCTGAACGCGGCTGCTAAAGTTTCACCCCCGGTTGAGGATTTGTTTTTAAAATTTAAATTTTTATTTAAAAAAAAAAAAAAAAAAAAAGAAAGATTTGTGCCATGTGCATTTCCAGATGACATCACTGCTTTAATTGGTGACTTCTTAAGCTGATGCACCGGGTATGATTTTATCATTTAAACCAGAGTCGCATAACAGGTTCTGGCAATGCCGTTTGTGAAGGAAAGCAGATGCACCACTACATTCCTTTCCTTTATTATACAATCAAGGGCCACATTGAAATCTTTTACAACTTAGAGTTTAACTGCATCAACAAAAACTACTTTAGTTGCATTCAAATGGCAACTGTCAAAAAGTAAACTTACTGTAACATACATATTAAATAGTGTATAGTCCATGCAACTGCGCACGGCGGATTTTGCATCATTATGGTATGTCGTTATTAGTGTATGGGAGACATCAGCCACCAGTGCATTTCCGATTGTGGTTCAGGGAGTAAAAAAAAAAACCCCTTCATACACATCAAAAATTTCTCAGCCAGACTTGAAGAGCAAGATGGCCACTTGGCCCAAGTAAAAGTAAATAAAATGCTTTGTCTCGTGGGTGACGTAGCTGCCGAAGTTCCTTCCCACAATGCAGTGCCAGGTCGGATTATACTTCTTGTCAAACTCCTGAAAACAAGCAAGAGGAAGGCAAAATTCAGCATAAAATAAAAGCCAGTCACTGTTAACTACATATTATGGCCAAGAGCGTGGTGGCCACTCAGGACACTGGGGTAAACTAATATTTTAAGAATTTTTTTGTATTTTATTATGGACTAATCCACGCATGTGTGGATGCCTCCCTTCACCTTTTAGGGCATGGGGAAGAGAAGATGTGAAACTCTATAAATAGCAGGGAACATCCCGGATAGGTAACGAGCTGGTTACAGTGCTGACACAGACCAAAAAATAAAAAAGACGCTCTGCATGCTCAAACTTGGGGCAAATTTAGAATCATCAGTCGGCCGACCATACACGTGTTTTTACTGTGGGAGGAAGCTGGTGCACCTGGAGAAAAATCTTGGCAAGCACAGAGAACAGCTTTAGAGGTTCAAACCTTTCCACTGAGAGCAACATATTGAACCATAAGACCACTGTCATAGAGAAATCTGATCATTTTTAACCTAATTATCTCCAATCGTAGCATATTCAAATCCCCCTTTACCCAAGCAGCAATGTTCAAACTACCTTTATTTTTCTATAAATCCCAATCTGAAACCATATTCTCTTTCATTATTATTTTGCTTGAGATTATCATTCAAAAGGTATTAGACCATTTCTTTGTTATCCCACTGCAAATTCAGTAAATTGAGTCACTGTGGGTCAGAGGGTTAGTGTTGGCCTTTCTTTCTCTCCTGCTCTGTGAAACTTTTAACGGCATCCACAGTGTGGTCTTTGATTGTTTCTACTCTCGGCCTATGTAGCGCCTCGTTGCTAGACATCTTTGATGTCACAGATGGCGTCACCGATCAAATGGTATTGTGGGCTCTTAATCTTGGTTTGTAGCCTTGTTGATGTCACAGTCGTCTGAAACCTTGCAATGATATCTAACTGAGCTCAAACGAACTTGAGCAAAGGCCACTGACGGTGACATCTGCCATGCTGATGATCACACCAGTGATGCCAGGAACCGCACTGGGAGATCAGTAGAGGGATAAAACCAGGCACACTCATCACATTATGATCCAGTTAGAGCTGAGAAACTGAACCCTTTTCATTCATCAGTTATCATTAAATGTCTCACGCTTTTGTGTTAATTTTATGATTCATCTTATATTTGCACCTTACTATGGAAGTTTTTTTTTTTGTACTTTGTCTCATTAGCTATATCATTTATAAAAGCCACTTCACACTCATGTCCGGGTGTTTTTATGTTTGGATGTTGGTGTAATGTAAAAAAAAACGAAAGCGTTTCGCTTCCAGTTTAAATCACTTCTGGAAAGAGATTTAAGGAGCTGGGGAATAAAACATTTCCACCAGTGGTATTCATCTGCATACTGACTCCATAAAATAAGACTCTGCTCTTAATCTGCAGAACATGTGTTGTGAGTGGATCCATCCACGCACCCGTCCCGTCTCACCTTCTTGATGTAGGCAGCAATGTCCTTCTCTATGTTGTACTTCTCCATGGCCTGCGTGGCACAGTCCACGGCGTCCTGCTGCATGTCCTCGGACATGTCAGCATTTTTGATCACAGCTTTCCTGTCAGTCATGGTTGAAGATGCCTGTCGTGGAGGTGAAAACATAAATAAATGAATAACAATACACTCACGTGCCGCACCAGGAAAAAATAAAAAATAAATAAAATAAAATAAAAAACTGCACGTGGTAGAGGAGGTTTTAGGCCAAAATGAATCAACGCAATTCCTCAATCACACCTAGAAAATTAAGCTCGTTGGCACGGCGGTTTTTTTTGGGGTTTTTTTGGGTCGTCCTAGCGGACGCAAAGATGCAAATTCAGAACTTGTGCTTTCCCATTTCTGCTCATGTTTTACCCCCCAAGACCGTGACTTTAGCGCTGCATGGATTGGCTGCGAAACTTGATACAGGTGGAGTTATATTACTTAGCAAAATCACTATAGGATAAAAGCATCTGAATCTAAAAGACCGTGAGAAAACCGTATCTACTGGTATTCTCGACCATTACTATGTCAACGGGGACCAATGAAACCCACGTTTCGCGAACCGAACAGCGTTACAACGAACAGTAAAAGACAATCATAGAATAGTAACTCGAAACCGAATATGACAAAAAACCTTTTAAAATCAATCTGATCCAGAATAGGAAATCTTCAACTTACCTCGTTTTACACCGCCTGAAAAATGACCCCTTTCAAATATGTGGATTTTGCCCACCAAGTGGGAAGGTTTAGATGATGTTGCGGCTAATTGCTTTTTAAAGATTTACACAATAAGCATGTAGGTAGGTTGGAGCTCTGTGCCGTACTCCTGTTGGCCACGCCCCCTGTTGCATGCCACGGCCCCTCATTGGCTGGAGCGCAGCATCCGCGTCTGTCGCGAGCGTTTTTCTCCAGCTCCTGTCTGCCGGCATCTTATTTCATCCCACAATGCATCATTCACAGCACACGCCACTAACTGCGGGACAGAAGGACGGAAGGTAGGCAGGTTTCTATAAAAAAACAAAAACCATCACAGACCAGCCGCTTTGAATACTGAATACAGACGTTGGTCATGTTTACTGTCATAGATAAAACTGCGACATGGATCCAGTTTTGGTTATCTAGAGCTGGTGCTCTCTTAGCTTTGTGCATTTTGTCAGAAACATCACAGACACAGGCTTGGAGTCATGTTTGGGTTTGTGTCAGAAATAAAAGAAAACAAACTGAAATGTCCTTGTTTTCAAGTCTTTTATTGAAAATGCTAAGAGAAAGAAATTCAACAAAATAAGTCAAAACTACTCCCAGATTAAACCCCTTCCCAACTTCCCTCCTACCAGGCATCTACGACTCCATCCTTTGATCCAACTTCCTGGTCGTCTGTTTCGTTTTCTCGTACAATAAAGCCATTATCACTGAAAAACTTTAAAAAGATAGGCAGGGTGGGCCTATAATGGAGAAAAAAAAAAAAAAAAAAAAGTTGCTCTGGGACTCCTGTTAATTAGTTCTGTTATCAACTCATTTGAATCCTCGAAATGTGCTCCCGTTCCGAGCATCCATCCTTGCCTATCCCTTCCCTAATCGATCCACCCATCCAGCTCCAAGGATTGGGATCCACTCCTCCAATCAAAACCTTGAAATACCAGGAAGAAAATCAGAGGCAGACTGTTAGAATAAAATGTCAAGATTCTTGGGCCTATTTTTTTTTTTTTTCCACGTTGAGTACTTTTATGTCAGATCAAGGAATTTGAAAAGAAAAAGAAAAGCCACCGAGCACAAAAACTAACACTCCCCTACATTAAAAAAAAAAAAAAAAAGACATTTTAAAACCATAGAGGTCATTAAAGCGGGGGCTTTCACAACAAAGTGATTCTGAATTTTACATCGACAACAAAAGCGTTACACTTGTATCACAGAACTTGATTTAGGATTGATAATTCTTTCACATGCCGTGACGGCATATTAAAAAAAAAAACAAACAAAAAAAAAACTGTCCATAAAACAAAGTACAGCACTTATGGCTTTGTTAAATGACATGCATGACATAGCAACCTATCAAAATATCCAATTTATGGAATATGAAGCATACCATTGCCTCGACCTCATTCCTCCTAGATGTCCTATCCTGACCATACAAATGAAATGTGCTCCACAATGGTTTTATTCCAAATCACTTTAATCCTTCTCCTCAGATGTCTAAAGGAAGACACAAGGGTAAAATACAGTTAAACATTGGGCTTCCCATCAAAACCAGCCCACCCGATATATCCAAAGAGAAGCTACTAAAAAAATACAAAAAAAAACCTTTTCAATTTTCAATACTTGCAAAAACATTGAGTGCCGTTCATAACAACTCAACATTTTTGAAGTTCAACACAGCACAATTTATAATGTTGCAAAAAAAACAAAACAAAAAAACATGACGGAAAGAAGGGACAAAAGGGAGAAAACAAAAGGTCAAAGCAGTTGGAGAGGGAGAGGGAAAGTTGGGAAGGGGACTGGGGAGAGGTACAACTACATACCAAGATTATCCACAAGGACATCGGGACATGAAAAAAAATTAAAAATCAATAGCTGACATCTGGAGAAACTCAAAGAGGTAAAAACAGGAGGGAATACACCAAAAGGGCAAAACATCAATGGTAGTAAGATTTAGGAACGGGAACGAGAGCGGCTGTGACGAGGCGAGTAGCGGGGAGATCCTCTGCCACGACCACGGGAATTGCTGCGACTGCGGCTGGCGCTGCGACTGCGGCTCCTGCTCCGGCTACCACGGCTGCGAGAGCGCGATCTTCCATAACTTGGGCTGCGGGGACCGTCTAATTTCACACGAATGTAAGCAGTCTCTCCCTGGCGGACACAAGAGAACTTGACATTGAAAAGACAACATTCCTGCCTCTGGTGGAAAAACAGATGGACATTTGGGCTGGGTGGTGTTCAAAACATCTGACATTTCTTTTAAATACTCACCTTGACACACCAAAGAAACATTATCCATGTCAATTAAATCAGTACACATACCTCATGTGAGCGGAATTTGGTGTTGTCCAGTTTTCGAACAGCATAGGTCATGTCCTCTTTGCGCACAAACTCTACAACTCCGGTTCCATCTCTGTAAACATCAGCATAACACACATCTCCAGCCTCCCGCATGTGGTCCTTCAGGTCCTGCCAGCTGCCGCTCTGAGGGAGACCTGGTCAGCCAAAAAAAAAAAAGAAAAGAAAAAAGAAAAGAAAAGAAAAGAAAAAAAGAAAATATGTTGGTTTTTAAACAGGTTTTTGAATATATGTCAATTTAAGAATACATCTAATTTGTGTCAGCAAACTTTAAAAGAACAATTTACAGATTCAATATTAAAGTTCAACCCGAGGCTGTGCAAGTGGATGTCAGGACTGGATAGACCCCTTTGTTTGGTCTCTTCTCAGTAACATTCATTATTCTCTGCCATAATGACTTCTGCATCTTTTGTAGGGTCTGCTGACTTTTCTTTTTGAGTCTGGGACACATATTTGACCATTAATACTTTTTTTTTTTTTAGATCAGAATTGTCACTTCAATATGCAGTAGCATCAGCTAAAAATCCAATGTGTTGTCTCACAAACCGAATGAGAACAGAATTATCAGAATTCCCAACACGTTTTTCCATAAAATAAAAATCAAGTGTGATTCGGTAGGGTGGGCCAGGGCTGAATTTCACACACGTGGAATTTGGCAAAATATTGTTAAACTGGCGGTGGTTCAGCAGATCAAAACCAAAGACCAAAACAAAACAAAAAAATTAAATTAAATTAAAAAAAGAAGGGGGTGGGGGAATCACTGACAAGATGAAATAACTTTAATTCCATTCTTAAATATACCCCATCTTAATTTGCTGCTTCAGTATATTCTCACCAATGGGAAATTTTCTGTAGTTTACACAAAGGAGACATGCCAGACACATTCTGGTGCATGTTTCAGAAAGCCATCATGTAACTCACAAAAGCCTGACACTAAACAACATGTAGTTGTGTGTGCCATCAGTTCAAATTTTTACCAAATAAACAAATTGTATCAGAAATTAATAATGTGGCTTATAGTCGGAACATTACCAGACCCACCATAATTACAATTACCAGTAAGATCTCTTATTTTTTCCACAGCTTCTTCAGGGGGGTCATGAAAAAAAAACCCATTTAAGGACCATAGCTCCACAACTACTAAAACATTTTTTATCTCTGCTTTTTAATTGCACAGCATAATTGGTAGTGGTTTATCTTTATATTTTACAAAGTAGAAGCAATGATCAATTATGTGGTGACCAGAATCAGCTGATGTGAGTATTGATATTAAGATGTGTTTTATCATTTCAAATAGTAACCACATCTTGACCACGAGAAAGCATGTCTTTGGTGTCAAGTTTTATGATGTAAAGAGTACAGAATATCTGGAGATACGCTGTATATGGAGCCCTATGTTATAAAGCTTTATCATTAAAAAAAAAAAAAAAAAAAAGCAACAGCAAGCAGCCTTATCTGTTTACTGACTGATTATGTTACACAGCTAATTTTAATTTTTAAAATGAAGTTATATAAAAACAGTATCGGCAGACCTTTGAAAACAATCAAAATCTGCAAGAAATGTACAGAATACGCATGAATAATTCCATTTGATATTTTTGGTCTTACAGTTGAAGCAGTAATGATTGATTATACCAACAATGGCCACTAAGATGAATTTAATGAATTTAAGTGTCTTAAATGGATTAAATGTATGCTTACGCAAATCTACGTGGAACACTGTCCTTTCTCCTAAAGACACATCCAAAAATGTTTACCTTGGTTATGAAGACAGGTAACTAAATCTACATTCTTGCACAGGCAGAACAACCCAGAAGGCAGCAGGGCACAGAGTCTCTAAAATATTAACTTTGGCAGCCAACTAAATGACTAACAAGCTTGTTTGTTTACCTGACACAACAACCCTGTACTCTGAGCGTCTAGATGGTGGTCCGTATCTCCCTCTGGGTGCTCCACCGATCCCTCCAAAACCGCCTCTGGAGCCTCTACCACTCCGAGGAAACTCCACCCGCAGCCTGTAGCCGTCATAGTCGTAGCCATCGCGTCCATAGACTGCATCATCAGCATCCCTGTTTGGAGGAAAACACAAAACAACACATGATGACATGATGTATAGGATTTGGATGACTTCTTCCTCACTTGGGAAGGCTTATAACTAAGTGCACATACAGAACAACCATTATGAAAGGAGAATTTTGTATTTTTTTTTGCAGCAGCAACATTTAAAGTGATACTTGAATATCTCCATCTGGTTAATCAATTGTAATTCATGCATCTGGGATTATTGCAAGCTGCAGCGATGAGCAACGTGCTACTTCACCTTGCAGTCTAGTGGCTTTTCCTTTTTTCATAGTCAAAAGGAGCAAACTTAACAATTGGTGGTATATTATTAATGGTTTATAAAAAAAAAAAATATTCTGACAATCCCACCTTACCCATAAATACAGCGAGGGTGGCGGGACATTCAGAGAGCAGTCAGCCATGAACGGCAGCCATGTCACTCGCTCGTAACCTCTGCTAATCCGCCTTGCAGACGTGTAACTCAAATAGGTTTATTACAAACAAATGAAGGCAAAAAAAAAAAAAAAAGTTCCCTTCACAGAGAGCGTGATATCTCAATACTATGCAAAATACAACCTAACGTTGTAAACGGGTTGATTTCCACATGACATTTCCACATGACAGCGACAAAGCCAAGACAGCGTGTGTACCAATTAGGATCTCTTGATAATGTGCACAAACGGAGATTTAAAATAAAAACAGAAATGTCAATGAGTAACTAAACAAGATAGATTTAACTGAACGCTCTCCGAGGTTCAATAAGTAAGAAAAGCAAGCGAGGACGCACCACGTTTCCTGATGAGAACAATGCAAATCCAGGTAATAGTCTGATCCCTAAGCAACGCGTTAGCAACACAATGAAACTGGTGAAGGCCTAGGAAGCTACACTTAGCTCCTCACCTCGGGTCTTCAAACTCGATAAAGGCGAAAGGTGGTCCTCCTCTCCGGTTCTTCAGGTCAATATCTCGAATCGTCCCGTACTTGTAGAAAACGTCCTCCACATCTTTCGTGCGAATATCTGGAGGGAGATTTCCAACGTAAATTCTGCAGTCGTTGTTCCCAGCGGGGCCTCGCACAACTCCCGACATGGCTGCTAATTTATGAAGCTAACGGTCGGTCTGCAGGGTTCAGAGTAGAAGCCGTGGCCGAAAATGGGATTAGACACCGAGCGACGAGGAATAATCAAACATAAAAATACAAAGCAATCGAAATGGCGCGGTTTCAGAAACAACGTGCAAGCTTATCATGTGAACAGACGAAACTGTCGACTCGACACCGCCTGCTCCGTCCTCCTCACGATCTCGAGCCTCTTCACCGTGGCTGTCATGAGGTGCCGGAAATTGTACTGCCGATAGAGAAACGTCCGCCTCAGAAAATAGTCCGCCCAATACGAGCAGATATATGACAATTATTATTTTAATCTAAACAACATAACGACGTATAACAGCCACCGATATTAGTTTTCGACCACTAATTTGTCTAATCACATGGTGCAAGTTGATAAAGAGAATTATGTTAATGGTTAATACTAGCATTAAATTAGGAAAAACAATGTAAAGATGTTTATCATACTACCACATCTCTGGGGGGGCCCAGCATGAACTCCCAGAAACCAAAGAGTCGGGAGGTCTCACAAAACACAATATGTATCTCATTAAAAGAGTCAAAATTTTCAACAAAAGATTCAAAGTGTTAAAAAAAAAAACTTGGACTTGTCAGTTCAATATACAGATTAAAATAACAACTAGTTATATTAATCATTTTAGTTTTGGTAACAATTTGAATGGGTTTTCTTTTCAAATATGAGGTTTTTGTGTCTTTCATTCAAAACACAAAATAATCATGTAGATATAATCACAACGACATTAAATAAACCAAAATAGACATAAAACAGCTAAACCTCCTAAAATTTGACACATAATGACCTCAGTAAATACACAAAGGAGATGTAGAAAAACAGAAATTACAAGGAAACAATTAGTAACACATAAAAAAATGACCAAAGTGGGACAAAGAAATTAGAGCAAAGACATATGCTACACACCTTTTCCTGCAGAGCTACAGTGCACCTTAAAAAAGAAAAAAAAAAGAAATATACTGCTTTTTTTCTCCCTCCTTATATATACATACATACATACACACAGGTATATATATATATATATATATATATATAAGCTGGCTGGAACACAGCTAATTTATGGAAATTAAAGTTAGCAAATGTATTTTTTGTCTTCCCTCCCTCCA
>JAOWBL010000005.1:5429190-5466032 GCA_028564865.1 Zenarchopterus dispar
ATATATATACACATATATATGTGTATATATACATATATATATGTATATATACACATATATATGTATATATATATACATATATATATGTATATATATATGTGTATATATATATATATGTGTATATATATATGTGTATATACATACATAATGTATATTTATATTGTACAAGACTTTATGGGGTAATGTAGAAATGTTAGAAATTCATATGCTACAGGGTTAAAAAAATAATTAGAAGTACAGTCCACCATGACAAACTTACAGTAAAATTAATTGTTTCAGTGCAAATAAATAACAGCATTTTAAAGTGACATCGTTTCACATTTAAACCTTACGGTAGCTATTTTTGTTTTTAATTATTTCTTTCTTTCATATCTTGATCTTTTTCTCCGCTGCTGCAGCTGAAGTTAAATATGAGTTTATGTCTGTGAATTTAAACGCTGTGACAGATTTTTACTGATACGTTCAGACTGGATCAAACTCAGCTCAAATCACACCCTCGGTTCTGACTCAACAAACACCAGACTGGATTCTCCTTAAAGGATTATCTACATTTTTCTGGATGAACTTTAATTTTTCTTGTTACTGGTGACAAGTCTCTTTCAGGTCTTCTCTATAATTGACACAGATGATCTTCACAGGCTTGATTTTAGCCAACAGATTTCTCTATAAAATCCCCCAAACTGAAAGACAAATCAACGCCACAATGTGCTGATTCTATTCTTGTCATATTAACTTAGCACGCTTTCTTGAGGTCATCCCTTCAACCCCGACACCAGAAAAGAGAGCTTTTATTGGTGTCAGTTCAACTCCCCGGCGGGAATTGAACCGTAGTTCATCTCAGGTCAGCTCAGTTACTTACGCTGCTTTAATCTAACTTAATTAAAACTATTTGTGTATAGTAATAAATTTACTACAAACCCTTTTTTCTCCCTGTTTGCATATCTTATTTTCAATGTTTAAACCAGTTCTGGCTTATAAGTTCTCACAGGAGGAAGTATTTATTGTCAAATATACTAATAAACACAAATACATCAATAAAGTGGAGTTTATAAATGCAAAAATAGGGAATGGTAGAGACAATCTGAATAATTTCCCTCAGAATATTCTACCTGAATGATCACTTCCTCTTTGGACTGCTCAAGCACGCTGTGCTTCAAGATCTTCAGCTTTGGTAGAACCTGCACAGCAACACGTAATAATCAGCTAAAATTACTTCTTTTTTTTGCAATATTTAAAACAGTAATAACTGAACAAACCTTAACAGCATAAATCTTGTCTTTTGAGACATCCTTGATCTTCAGGATGGGTCCAAATGACCCTTTAGCGATGAAGCCCAGGATCTGTGAGCACAGAAATACTGATGCAGGTTTTTTTTTTTTTTCTTTCCATCTTTATTCTGTAAAGATCACAGAGCAGACCAGCGTACCTGGAAGTGTTCTTGAGTGGGAAATTCACGCCGTGGGAACTCTGGCAGAAAGACAGAGATGAAAGCTGGAGGAGCACTCTCTACGCCTGATGCCTCATCAGCATCCTCCAGAGGAAGCTGGGGACTCGAGACGGGCGGTTGGACGCCCAGAGAAAATATGGCCGAGTGTCCAAGTCTGTGAGCGACGGAGACCCGGACACCTGAGAGGAACCCGTGACTGAGTCGGCGCTGAACAGTTGACAACTCCCTCTACATTTATAATGAAAAAGAAAAGAAAAAAAAATTACATGCAGCTCATATAACAGTTTTCATCAGCACACATGCTCCACGTGATGTACTGTACATGATACACTGGTAAATAATTTAGGAGTTTTAAAACGCTAATTAAACAAAGCAGGTTCAAAGAATCTGCACGTCACATAATTTAACATTTAACAATACAAGAGACTGAAAATCTAGAAGTGCTGCTACAAATGATTGAAAGTAGTTAATGACAAAACTCAAAGCTCCACCGTGAAGGATTTAAGGACATCTAGTGGCACAAACTGCAAACTGCAACAACCTGAAGACCTGTTCCTAAAACTATAACCACAAAAAATACTGACACTATAAACAATAAGGTTTGATCGATTCTGATAATTTTTTATAGAAAAATATTTTTAAAGTTAATTATAACACTTATGGGCATATACTTTTAATTAAACCATAGTAATGATTTTATATTATTAAAATCTTTTAAAATTTTAAAGTTATAGATGAGATCAGAGTATTAGTGAGCTGTAGCTACAATTAAAGAAGATAGAAATAAAAAGGCTTTTTCTTCTTCTTATGAGCCTTTAAGGAGAATAAAGCTGAGATTTTGTGATTTCAGTTTTATATTCTGAAACATAAAATATTTCTTTTCATATTTATCTGGTTCTGTTTTTGCTGATTTTGACTGTTGTAAATAAAATCATAAAAAAACAAATTTGGCTAAACATTTTGAAACCTAACCCACACAGATGAACCTTCAATCATTTAGTCAACAATTTTGAAATTTTTTTTTCTTTTTTTCACATATTGTGGAGTCTGAAGCTGAATTCATCAGCTTTACCTACTGAGTCAGGAGGAAGAACATCCACATTGATCTAATCAATGGCTCTATTTTTAACTTTCACTAGGGGCCGGTTCCCATCACAGCAGTAACAAGGAGAGTATTTAATAAATAAATACTTGAAAACCTGCCACTGCTTCAATAAACTGCCAAGGAAAATAGAAAAAGGTGTGAATCGACTCACCTTTCTGGTTTTACTGATTTCACTGCCCATCGCATCCTCACAGGAAACAAACAAACAAACAAACAAGTGTTACACGCAAACAGTAAAAGCAGAAATCCTGATCTGGTCTCAGGAAATGGTCCCCTCGTGTTTCGGTCATCACACCCACGTGTTCGTGTTGTCGTCGTGTCCGAGAATGGAAACACCTCCCGCCTGCAGCCCGAGCCCGGTTCCGCTCCAGTTAAAACTGTCAGATCGATGATCAATCACCCCTCCCTTACTCAACCACAGACCAAACCGCAGACTTCAACCGTTTTATTCAAAGGTAAAGTATAAGCCACAGAGAAATGCAAAAAAACAACAACAAAAAAACAGCTGCTGCAAAATGATACTTTAATTGAAATGTTAACAAAGAAAACAAACAAAAAAACAAAACAAGTAATCCAACAGAAAACAGCCATAGTTACAAAAATATCAAAATCCTTTTGCATAAAAAGTGCTTTAGTGTTAAAATTACAAAACACGCACGCAGGCATATATGGCCTTTAGCTGCAGTCTCTGCCACAATAGCACAAAGTGTCACATTTCACAAAGCGTGGACATGTTTATTTCTGCTGCTCTTGATCAATTGCACTGAGGTGAGTTACAGTAAAACGCGAGTCGACTTTCATCAACCAAGAAAATAAAATCTTCAGTGGGAAAAGGCCTTCATGTCAAAGCGACAGTCACGCAGCCATGATCGACCTCTTGAAGCGATAAAACAAACTCTGATATATTCATCTGTAGCGTGTAGTAGTCTATTCTTGGCCGCTGTCAGCAGTGGAGGTGGATTCAGTTTATTTTAGCAGATTTTGTAATATTTGGACTTCCTGAACCAGCAGGAAGTCCAGCTCTCATTGGTGTGTCGGCAGAAGCAGAGGAAACATTAACTGTGATGTGATAGCTACAAAACTGCAAATCTTCCTTGTTGCATTTAATGCATTAATTATTTCGGGAGTTGCAGATTTTCTTTTTTTTTTTTTAAATTCTGAGGATTTGTACGGGACACAAAAACAAAACAAAAAAAAAATTGTACATATACATATATATTTGGTCATAATGGCACACTGGTAAATGTGAAGGTGTCCGAGTTCCCAGCAGGAAGTCAGCCATGAGACACAGCAGATGTTATTTGTCAAAAAACACAAGTTCAGCAGGCTCATGTGATGTAGTGAGGATTTCCTCAAAAATACTTAAAATGTTTTTCCCTTCTTCTTCTTTTTTTTGACGTGATTCACAAAAAGGGAGAGTGGTGATCTGACCCCAAACACGCAGCTGCTGTAGAGCATCAGTCAAGGTCTGGCTTCATCCGAGGTTTCCTTCATTTGCGTCTGTTGAAGATGCTCTTCTTGCTGGAGCTTTTGTCCTGCGTGCTGAGGCCGAAGATGAGCCGCGCCTTCTCGTCTTCCTCCTGCTGCTGCAGGCTGTTGTCCGACTTCCCCTCCGCCGTCTTCCCCCGCAGCTCCGAGCCCGAAGCCGGCTTCAGACGCAGCTTTTCTTTTATCATCTGAAGAAAAAAACAATATTAAAAGATTAAATGTCAGTAGCTAATTATGCATTTCCTGCTCATGGATAGTCAGAAAAAAGAGGTTTTAATCCCTTGAAATGTTGATAAGAGACAACTATTCCCGTTAAAAGTTTGCGTACCTGTGCTACAAGTGCTTTCCGGCTGTCTCTTTTCACGGCCATGGCAAAGTCCAGCCACGTCCACGTGTTGTTGTGATACTCCAGACAAGGAAGAACCAGGTTCAGGTCTTTCCAGTCCACACTGCTCTTTTCTCCCTGAGGAGATATTTCAAAGTAAAAAATAATACTCTTTTTTTTTTTCTTTCCTTCATCTTGGCAAGAGATCAGTACAGATTACATAATGATGTTATTTACTGGTTTTCTGTTCTCTATACTAAAACATCTCTAGGAATATAAAACTATGCAGACCAGGGCATGCTAAATATCTGTACACATAATTCAATAAGACGCATGCGCTCTATCATATTACTGTAAATACACCTGAGTTCATAGTAGTCTGTATGTTTTCAGATGAACAAGTATTACAATGCAGTTTCCTGAGAGCCTTTTAAACAGAGCCGTGTCACTGTGGCCACCAGTCAACACTGGATTCATAAAAATTCTGGTGGTACCGAAACGCTGGTATGATTCAGTGATTTGCTTGGTTTTTGTTTAATTTTAGATGGTTTATTTTCTGTCATTACACCTGAACTGGTCTCATCTAGGAGGATTACTGCGACACTGGAAGGAGGTTTAATTTCAAGATTTAAAATATGAAGCAAAAACATGAAGGATTACTCCCACAGTCCACGTATAAAAGTAATAACTCTTCATATCATTACTGCATAATTCACTTCAAAAGATGCAGTTTGTTCCTGTTTTCTAAAAAGAAGAAAAATGCTCCTAATAAAGTAAAACATCATATTTTATATCAATTCTTTTTCTGTAAGATGATACTGCAATGCATTCTGGGATATTTAGACATAGACAGTGTCCGGTGCTTCCACACTGTAACACGTCTGGGGCTCAGTACCGGACATCATGAGCAGAAACCCACCTTGTAGCTGACACAGAGAGGCACCTGGGGGATCTTGATGTAGATGAAGGAGTTGTTCATAGCAGCTCGCTCCTTCATTTTATCGATGTCATCAACTGGATGCTGAGGGACCAAATTACACAACAGCAGTTTCTTATTTAGTTGCAATGTCTTACTCAACGTCAAAGCTAAAAGAAACACCGCCTCCCCACCTCTGGAGGTTTCTTGAACGACCTCCTGACCGCAGCAGTGCGGTTCAGTCCCTGCGTGACACTTTTGCTGGGACCCATAGCACCCATCGTGTCCTCTGATAAGGGGCGGGGCTTGACGGGGATACCTGTAACACGGATCACGCTGGTGTCAGCACTGCAGCCTCAGAATGACCCCGCAGACGACACTTAATACTCCCACTGAGATTCACACCCACACACACGTTTTTCAAGGTCACATCCAAAGAGAGACAAGCTTTTACAGCACAGAGGGGTGACATGACACACGGGTAATTCGACACCACATGTCTGGCCGAGTAAATGGACCCTATTATTGATTAGTTTGTTGGTATGAATTTCAGACTGGTGATCCCACAGAGAGAATAGAGACTACATGATTCTTATCTAAATGCTTTTACTAGACAAATAACAAACAAAAACAAAAGCATACCAGTAGTGACCAATCTAGACTTGTCTTCCTCATCAGTGACCTCTTCCTCTTCAACATTTCGTCCAGGGAAGAAAAATCCCATCATTCGTTTGAAGAACTGATACATGAGCTGGATGGTTAGAGGCACCACATTCACCTGGTGATACAAAGAGTGATTTAATTTTTACAAAAAATGAAAAAAAAAAAAAATCCAACAAAACACGATGTGACTGTGTCACGGAGGCTTCAAGTGATCTTCCTCACCTCAAAATGTTCCTTCACAGAGATCCCTCCCACAGGGGGGCGCACTTTGCTAAAGATGCGCAAGGCAAACTGGCGTCCCAGCTGGCAGTTGCTCTGAGGGCGAAGCACAACCTAGAAAAAAAAAAACAGGAGGGAATTAACATCTCCGAAACACACAACTTCAGAAAGATCTGGGTTGAAATCACACTCGACAGTAAATGTTGATGATGTGAACACACGGGGGACGACACCGTCAGATCAAGCGAACTTCTCATGGCTTCTGGGCCACACATGCGTTAATATATTCTTGAGTGAGCATGCAACACAGACTATGAAACTCTGAGAAGCCCTCGAGTGATCCCATCTGGACAAACAAGATGGAGTCAACACAGACATCACAGTCTCGTCACTGCAACAGCAGCGTACATACCCTCACTCGCTGCACAGAGGAAAGCAGGTATAAATAAGTTAACACAGGTTGACATTTCTGTCAGCATTGTTTTTTAAAACGTGTTTGCAGTGGATGTCACTGTGCTCGGCTTTAGAGGGGCACAGTTAAATTATTAACTGGGTTTTAGTGGAAACTGTCCAGTTTATAACATATTGGGTGTGCAATATTGTCAAAAAAGTACAAACTAATGAATATAACCTTATATTTCTTTCAGTTTAAATCATATTTTTTTTTTCTTACCTTGTATGCTGCGTTGGGCAGCAGGTTGTTCATCGTGAACCATCCAAGCTCCAAAAGGTGCTCCGCTGTGTCATCAGACTTGTTCAGCTAGGAGGAGAAAGTGATCTACATTTACTGTACAGAAGCAAGAAATGGTTTCAAAGGAGAACATCAGAACGCCATCTGTTGAGCTCAGACAGCTTCTGAGTCAGAGAAAAGATCTCAAACCTATGACTTTGGGGTGGTGGAGAAAAGAATCAGGGATGTATTTAAAGTCTGTGTGGACCGCCAGCATCTGCTCACCTTGCTGTACATGAATCTCTTCAGCTCCAGCTCAGCGATGCCAAGCTGTCCGTCCTCTTCGGTCAAACACCAACGCGCCTGAGCAAAATAGATCTCCGTCCTCCTCACCACACTCACATCCTCCGGGGGCTTACGCAGCTCCAGCTTGTTTGCTCGCTGCAACTGGAAATCCTTGAAACACCTGGATGACAGAAGACATTGAGTTTTACCTGTTCTCCGTGTCTCCTCGTGACTGAATTGTGCGTCTGTGCTGAAGTGAGACCTGATGAGGATATTGAGCTCTTCACTCTTCATCTGCATGTCGTTCTTCTCCTGATTCAGTTGGTTCTGCAGTTGAGCGTTAATCTCCATCAGCTCGTCCGTGTTTAGTTCCTCGGTTTGAGCCTGCAAAATGAGAAAAAGAGCACATTTATGTCAATTAAATGGCGAAGGATGAGTCTTCAGTTCATCCGTTTACTCATTGTACTTCTTTTTTGTTTAAAAACACTCAGGAACTTGATCCATGATTTCATCCGTCTGTAATTTGGTTCCTTCTCCGGACACAAAGCTATGTCTCAGTAGCAATCAGCTTTTGCAGATATAAACCCATTTTCAAACTTGGTGAGCCAAATACCAAACTCTGGAGACATTTCATGTTGCATCCGTCTTCACACAGCTTCCTTCTGATATTTTCCAGGTAATTTATGGTGGTTAAATACTGAATGACTCACCCTGATATTGGAGTAAATCTGCTTCTCCAGGCGTCTAATCTGAGCGAGGTGCTGCCTGACAGCCTCCTGCAGATGCAAGATGCTGCTCCGCTGCTCCTCAGGGTTACTAGAGATTTCCAGCTGGAAACGGACTCGCTGCTTTTTCTCACTGTGCTCCTGAACAAGCCACACAGAATACAAAGACACAGGATGAGAAACAATGAATACGCTGGCAGGTAAGAAAGACATCGTCTGAGACCATAAGTCAGCCTGTGCTGCCGTCTACCTTGCGCCTGGGCTCTACGTGTAATAACAGGTTGTTGACGATGTCCAGGATCATTGCGTACTGAACAGGATTAGTGGATATCTCAAGGTCATGGTGAATCAGAGTGAAAGTGTCCACAGCCCCTAAAGGAGAACCATCATGAACATCTTTGAGAAATTATACATCCTCTCCATGTTCAAACTCAAGCAAGATTCCTTTGTCATGAAAGACTCAAGGATTGTGGTCTTGGCGGGTTTGGACCTACCGGCCTGTTTTTTCAGCAGGTCCTCCTTCTCGTGGTTGTTCCTCAACTCTGGAGGTTTGATCTGAGTGGCCAGCTCGGGGTTGATGTCATGACTGTAACTGATGTAGTGCATCCGGCAGCTGCAGCGTGAGATGATGCGCTGAACCTGCTGAGACTCGTTCACCTGTGCGGGCTGGTTCCAGTCTTCAGCACCAGACACAAAATTTAACTGAGTGTCAGACTCACTTAATATGAACGCATGCAAATTTTTCAAGATCGGACATATCACAAAGCTGTGTTGTCAGTGTCTTCTTGTGTGTGTTATTTATCTTTTGGTCACATAAGAAGGTGACCGAGAATAACCGAGAACAATCTCGTGGGAGTATTTCCACACCTGTAGTGGTGCTGACCATTCCTCCCACTGCCTGTCCACTCTCCATCAGCTCCAGCACCGAGTCCAGGTTACGCTCCCTGTGTTCCTCAATGTTTTTCACCTGAACACAACAAAATACAGAGGAAAAACAGCTCACTATCTGAAAGAACACAAAAATGTGTCAAATGTAATTATTTCATAAGAAAAAAAAATTGATATTATATGTTCTTTGTTTAATCTGTGACATAGCACTGACTCTTAGCATCTACAACATCTTCAACAGTCTTTTTTTAATAAAAATTTAGAAATGTAAAGAAATTCAGCTCAGGAGCTGAATCCTAAGTACACACAGGATCTTTGTTTAAAAAAAAAAAAACTGCATTTAACTACATGAATGTTGTTCATCTCTATTATATTTTAAAGTAAACTACTATGATAGAATAAAATAAATTTCAGAACTACAATGAAATCATTTTGCTGTCAAGCTGAAACTTAATATGGAAAACAATTTCCCAGAGCTTCAGCATTTTTATTATGGAACCAAATATTTTTTTTTCCGTAGTCTTAACAATTATTACTAACCAACCAAATACTTTAAATATTTCATATGTATGAATAACAAATGAGGAAGGGGACATCCACTACTAGACTCTTTTATGCTCTATTAAAGTTTAATTATTTGAATAAGTCTGTTCTTTCACACGAATAAGAACCTCCAATACTCGGTGATACTCGGTGATCCAGGCGAGGCCTCAGCCTACCTCCAGCCACAGCTGTCTGTCCTCTTGCTCAGAAGGATTGAGCTCCATCGTGGCAAAGTACTGCATGCCATCCAGCAGACATGTCCAGGTGGTCTTCTGCTTCAGGGTGTCGTTGTACCAGGCAGGGTGGTGTTCACACTGCAGTAGCTGAGCCTTTGCTGCAGAAACCAGAACACAACCTGCCGTCTCCGTACCACGCAGCATCATCTGAGCGAAGAAAAACAGAGGGAATAAGTCAGAATGTTGAGATGACCTGTTCTAATTAAAGATCGATTATTTTCATCCAGAATGTTGGGAAATGGTACTGCAGCTTTTACTGTATGGTTTTAAGAGCACCTGTGATCAATTACATATTTAACTTAATGCAAAAGCATTTATGTAACCCCATGTGAGGCTGTATTACCTGACAGTTGACCAACTCGATAAACCAGTTGCGGTTATAAACGTCGTCCGTCTGACAGGCCGCGATGCCGCACAGCTGGTCGCTCACGCCAGAGTCCTCCTCCGAAAACACCACAAACTTGTCGTTTTCTTCAATCAGCTTCTGCAGCATCAAAGTTCCTATTGAAAAAAAGATTAAAAACAAAGGGAAGTGGATTTGCAGAGTACTGACATGTCGCAGTACCAGAACAGAGCAGAATTATCCAGCTTCCTCTTTATCCCTCAATTTCAACTCCAAATCATCTTAAATTTTCTGTGCTTGATGGTGGGAACTAGAAACTAAGTTCCCCTTTGCTGCTGAAATCAGCATCAGCGATCCCTTGAGTGTCATTTGTGTCCAAAGTGCTTTATATGTTGGTGCAAACGTGTTGGAAACATTTCAAATGAGGCAAAATTTCAAAGAAGAAATGGATGAAGTCCAGTCAAATGGCTCACATCACCCTCTACAAGTGGAAGCTAAAAATAAAGCTGTAATTACTCTGTTATATTTTGACTATAGCATGACAGACATTTAAAACTGCACAAAGTAACCTTTTCCGCTTTTAGCATTTTGAATCCCTCTATAGGTAGGGGAGATAAGTGGTTTATGAGAAAATAAGGTTTACTTTTGTTTGGTCTCTTACTCACACTCTCTTTTTCTTTCCAAGTTATTATTTTCTTGAGCATCTTAGTCTCTGTCGTGATGTCCTTAACCACAGAAAAGCTCGGGGTTTTTTCAAAATAATACTATGACAACAGAAAGAATCCTCACCTTCATTTTGACTCTTTTCTGCCCGATTGAGAGTGGGGACGACTGGTGTGGTTGGAGCAGTAGTCGGAGAGTAGTTGGAAGGAGAGCGTTTGAGTTTCTTGGTCTGCAGCTGTGTGTCAATCCTGAGACCTTTCAAAGCTTCAGTGGAAAGATTTCTCTTGAGTACGGACGCCTTTTTATAACCGTCATACAGCCCGAAGGCTATGTTTCTATTTGTGGTTGTCCAGGAAGCGCGTAGGTCCACCAGGTGTAATTTGTGAGTATAAGAAGCATTGGTTTCATCTTTTGGGTTCACCTCCTGTCAAAAAAAAGTGAAAAGATGTCTTTTATTTATTAACATCTTTAGAAAGAGAGACTAAAACTCCAGCTGAAGGATGCTGGCCTTTACCTCCTCCACACGGTTGCTCTGTCGCTGGTAGCTGAGGGATGACAGGCTGAGCAGATGAGTCTTCTTCACCTGAGCATTCATTTGGTGGTCGGCAGTCTCGTCCCAGGTGGAGGCCATCAGGTGAACGGTCACCTGGGAGAGCTCGCTAACCATCTGAGTCACGTTCCATTCAGAGATCAATCTCCTCATCACAGTGCCGGCTGAAAAATCACACACATGCAACAAGAGTTAAAAAAGAAGAAGAAGAAAAAAAAAAGAAAACTAATTTTATTTTGGAAGAATTAATTATTTTTCTAAACGATGCTTTACCCTGTGGAATTAGTCTCTGTGCCCCTCGAGTAAAGACGTGACCTTTGTTGCACTCCACCTGGATTCCTCTCTGCTGGGCAAAGGAGGCCCAGTAAAGCACCTGAAGGATAGACAATATGTGACAAACAAAAATAAGAGGTCAAATAATTATGAAAATTGATTAAACTGAGCATATTCTATACTATATACACTTGTACTGAGTGGTTAAAAAAAAACAAGTAGAGCTTTAACGGACTCTTGCTGGAGGGCAGTTGATAATCCTTACTTGTAGTTGTGGGAAGGAGGCTGTGTAAGACATCTGTTTGTAGTGCTGACCGAGCTTTTTGCGGACCGGCCTGAGGCTGTGGAACAGCTTGCCTCTGCAGATTGGCCGAGACACACTTGTCCAGGTGGCCCAGAAGTTCTGCATCCACCGCAAAGTGCTGCTGTACAGCAAGATTTTGGGCAGATAAGGGTCTAAAAAAGAAGAAACACAAACTTATACAGCAAAATACAAACAGTATGACATGCTGGCTTTGTTGTGCATTAGATTTAGCTTAGCCTGAAAAAGATCTAACAGGAGTTGTGGCTACCTGTGCCACAATGCTGATTAAGGTCCATAAGGTCCATGGTGATGGAGAGATTGAGGTTCTCAGAGCGAAAGGCTCTGTAGGAGTCATGAGGCAATCCTGAGGTCACATCTGCAATGTTGTCTGCACAGCAGATCATCACAGCATGGTGGTCATGGGGGTTGCCATGGCAAAGCCATTGGAGGTCAAGGGTCATACACAGGTTGGGTAGTTGTAGAAAACGGATATCATCATATCTAGGATTTAAAAACAAGAAAGAACTAATGTGATGATCTCCAAAGATGCTACTACCTTTTTCTAGTTCAGGAACTTACTTTGATGCTGTCCTGACATTTACATCCAAGTCCCCTTTAAAGACAAATTGTCCAGGGTTCCAGTCAAAGTTCAACTTGCTCCATTCCCAGTGCAAGTTTTCTGTAGTGTTATAGGGGTCCTGTACACATACAGGCTCAAGTTAATAAAAATAATTTCATAAAAAGTTGCTTAAAAACACATAGCTCAGTTATCAGAAGAAATAACCATTAACATTTAATAAACGTAAGTGTCTATACTCCAGAACCATTGTTATAGATATAAAAGATATTTGTCACAAACATAAATTTGCTGAGAGCATCTCTGAACAGGTACAGTATATAAACCTTGACAGGAGGAAAGTTTGTGAGATGTACAGGGTTTTACCTCAGTAGCCAGCTGATGAAGATTGGCATGATCAATGTTCATGACCCAGCGTCCATGCAGGAGGAGACGACTTTTGTCCCACCAGGTCAGAGGAGGAGAGGGATCAACTGTGGGTTTGGTCAACAGGTCAACCGACTGTCCAATCAGAGTCCAGGCAGGGTCCCAACACGGCCCCCACACAATGGTGTACAGAGAAATGTTGGCTGCAGAACAGTAAAATCATCGTTAAATAAAAACATTAGAGAACATTTAGATAAGAAAAGCTGTGGCTATAACTACAACCATGACACTTTGCATTCAATCATTTATGAAGTGGTGTAAAATCAAACAAACCAAAATGATGTAATCATAAATAAATTTGCCTCTATTTTAAATTGCAAAAATTCCTTTGGAAATACAATTTTTTTTTTTTTCCCCACTCAATACAAAATTGTTGCTTTGATAATGCAGAGTGCAGCTGAAACACATGCATGGCTTACATTTAAAGTCATAGTAGAACTTCAGTGGTGGCATGTTTCTGTGGACTGTCACGTCCCCCCATGGAGGACCAAGTGGGACAGTCTGCTGGCGATGAGCTCTCGATTGCCCATCCTGCTCAGTCCCAATCAGACGCCCCGACAGGTCCCAGTCCCGGATCTCAAAGAGGTAGCGAGGATAGTCCCGAATTCTCACTGGCATGAAGAGACAAATGTTATTGAAAATTATAATTTTGTTTATGCAAAGTTAAATCTGAACTATATAAAGAGACCCTGTTTTTTTTTTCCAGCCTCATCTGCCTTACCCAAAAATGCAGCCAGTTTAAACTTGACAGCACGGCACCACTGAATCACCAGAGGAAGTCCGTCTTTGGGGAAGGGACTGATCCCATCGATGTCTCTCAGCTGCTCCCTCACCCTCTCTGGTCCATGAAGAGACTCATCAGCCAGAGCCACCAGCTCCAAGTCTGACACAGTCCAGGTCAGCAGAGACTTCCTCATGGGGGTGTTAGCATAGAGGCGGCGTGAGCGCTGGATGTAGATCTCGATGTGCTTTTTCTCCAGCGAGCTGTAAAGTTCTTCTATCTTTCTGGCAGGGAGAAGTTCCCCATGCTGCTTTCGCAGCTCTGCCACCTTCTTGTCTAGAAGCTGCAGACGCTTTGCGCTCTCTTTACTCTCGTCCTTCATCAGCTCGTAGTTGTCTCGCAGCTTGATTTCAAAGACATCGTCCAGGAAGACAAAGGAGAACAGGCTGACTTTGAACACGAGGTCAGGAGGCAGACGTTGGACAGCAGAGGCTTGACCGGGGGAGTGATGGAGGGTCTTCAACCACTTCTGCACGCTGATAGCCATGTCAAAAGTGTTTGAGAAATTGTACTGGTAGGGGAACTCAACTACAACAGACGGGCAAGTGAAGACCCAGACGCGGTTGGAAGGAGTGGTCAGAAAGGGGAAAGTGTCTCTGTGCAGCTTCATCTCAGTCAACTCGGTGTGCATCTCCACATCCAATCCATTAAAGGACACAATGTTGTTGCCGTCAAAGTTAAAGATGAGTGAAGGGGAACGTATGTGCATGGATCCAGCGTGGTTTGAGACCGAGAGGGTGTCAGTGTGCAGCAGAATATAGTTCTGCTCGCTAACATGGGCTCTTAAACGAGTACAGCCCATTTCAACACGAACTGACAAATTTTTACTGTGACCTGACGCAGCTTCTCTGTATGTAGGTGCGACTGCTTTGGCCCGTCCTGGTTCTCCAAAAAGCATACGCCAACACGCCCGACCTTCAGTCATGTGCTGATATATGACCATGTGGTCGGTTGGAGTCCACTCTACCGTTAGCTCCTCTTCACACTGAACCTGTTCGAAATAGAGATGCAGTTAAAATATCATCCCAGGGATAATTTCCATCTACAAAATGTTTTAAAGATCTAATTACCTGGAATGTGTGGGTGGTGATGTGGTACCAGACAGTTATTGTGGCGAGTTGGATTAAAGGGTTTAGGGTTTGGGAGGCAGGGGAGCATGTTTCCATGTTTTCTGTGAGAGTCTTAACCACAGAAAAGCTCATCCCTTGTAGAGACACTCTCGAGCTTTCAGCAGAGCTCAGGACTCTGACCGTGTCCATTCGCAATGACGTTGCTCCTGAAGAGAACGCAGTAAAATTAAAGAAAATACTTTAAGGTAATATTAGACTATCACATATGAGAAAAGTATGTTATATTTATGTTACACCTGGTAAACACGTGTTACTAACAAAATGTTAAAAAGCTGACCTGGAGGCTGTTTTGCCATATTTGCATATGATATTAAATTATCAAAGTAGAAACTTGTCTCACATTTAAACTTGCCAGTGAACAATGTCAATTATCGGACTTTTCAGTCAAATGACAATGTGCTATGCTAAACAAAAGCATTTTCATAAACATTTTTACCTGCCACATTAGAGAGAGTGAACATGTTCACGTCCTCCAGACAACAGTCCAGTTTAAACAGCAGCTGTGAGGAGGAGCTCTGGTGGACAGGTTTGTCACTAGAGGGGGACACCTCTAAGAAATGCGACTCTGAGCTAGGACACATGAGGGACAGCAGGCGGGACAAACACAATGCACATGTCTCTGAAAGCTCCACCTGAAGACCCTTCAGAGTGGACTCCACAGCCAGACACGGAGAATGGCTGCTCGACTCCAAGTGGGGTCGGTTTAAGCTGCCCTGAGATGAGAAGAGATTCAACTTTTATTAGAAAAAAAAAAAAAACAATATTTTTATTAAACCAGACAAAAAAAAACATTTAATTTGTCTTTTTATTTGTGATTTCATTTAGTGATGAATTTAATTTTTAGATTAATAGCTGTTATTGTTTAACACATGAATTAAAACTTGGCTTTTTTGCACATTTGATGGCGAGTTACATTTTATGTATCTGGGCAGATTGGCTCTCGAAAGACATTATTTCCGATTTCAACACTGTAGGAAAAACCCCCCCCCCAAAAACCAAAACTGCCTTTATGTGACATTTGCTGCTGCAACACTTACATGTCCTAGTTTGGGATTAATAAAGTCCATTGATCTATGTGGTTCGATTGAGTTTGGAAACTCAAGTACATAAAAACAGGTTTTCATATGTTCAGCCCATCAACATTCCCAGAACACAATAGTCTGTTTTACTGGCCCCTCTGTGCTGTAAAAATCTTTTTTTTTTTTCCTTCGGGTGTGACTTTAAAAAAACATGCACACGTGTGTGACACTGATTTGAACTGATAGTTATATTTCTGAAATCCCCACAGCCACGTGCTGTCACTGCCGAGTGTTTCCACTCACACTGCCCTCAGGTTCCAGCCCAAAAATAACCCAAAATAAAAAAAAAGGTAGAAACATGACAAACACAGAGTCTCCTGCTGGATTTTTTTGAAAGAGCCGAGAATTACTACAATCTCAGTTTATGTTAAAACTGAAAAACACAGAAGTATCATTTCTGAGAATTTATTATTCAATCAAGGATAAACAAGAAATTCTTTGGACTTTAAGAGGGCTCTTGTGGTAACTGTAATATTAAACATCAGGGGTGAAAAGAAACAATCATAGAAATGATTTGCATTCCTACCTGAAGACTGAGGGAGTCTAGAACTAGTGCTTCACCCCACACGTGTTTACCAGGTGGGTGTGGTGCCTGCTGGATATGAGACCCCTGACCCACTCTCCACCAAAAGTTGTCGAGGGTCAGTGATGCCCGCTGGTGTAAGTTCTGGGACTCTGAACACTCGCTGTCAACTTTAGGGTCAAGAATATGCTGCAGATCTACAGACACAAAAAGGTTGCAGTCACACCATGACGCACCTGAGGTAAAATGTCCGAATTTGTTGTTTTACAGGAATTTAGGCAACTCTGAAAAAGACTGATGGGTGGTAAAAGCTGAATAAGTTAATGTGCAACACTAAAAAGTGCACCGTGAAGTAAGACATCTAATCATTTTTAAAAACTAAACCAATTACCGCTTTTAGAATAAAACTAAAAGACGACATTTAAAGAGCAGCACGGGGCTTGCACCAGATGTAAAACAATAAAATTTAGCACTACTGGCAGCATTTTGAAACAAAAATAAAAATCACACTGTTGTGCAGCGCATACCTGCATCAGCAGAGATGAAACCAAGTGCAAAAGGTGTGGTGTCTCCCAACTGAACTGACACGTTGACGTTAGACACAGATGCGGTGATCATCACAGGAGCATCCAGGCGAGGGAGGCGCCTGAAGAAAAGGAGGGCGGGAAAATAATCTAACAGACTACGCAACACAATAAAATGATGGGAAAGTAGCAGAATGAGTGATGCACAAATATGGGTAGGAAAGAGAAAGCAGGACAAGGTATTAGAGAGTTATTTTATGGGTTTAGTAGAAGATAAGAAAAGCTGTGATGTCTAAAATCAATTACACAACACAAATTTGCACTTAACATAAATTATATGCTCAATATTCAATCACAACTTGCCTTTTTCTAGGAGTTTCCTTCCTGTGAACTAGTCGTTCCCATGGAAACAGATTTAACCAATGGGCAAACTCCTGGTGACGGTAGTGAATGATACAAGTGTTGACAGTGAACGACCCTGAGATGTCAATTGATGTGACCTGTGTTGACAAAAATAAAACAGCAAAGTCAGAACTTTAAAAATATTAAAGACTTTTGACTAGGTCATGTGACCAACAAGCGTCTTCCTCACCTGCAGGAGTGTTTTGAGAGTGTTCACACAAAGAATTCGCTGTCTGCTTTGAGAAAGAAGAAGTCCATCTGCCAATTAAAAAAAAAGAAAAAAAAAAAAGTTACTAATAGATTTTTCCACCACCTGCCTCTTTGTAGAGCATCTGGTGAACAGCTGTTTACCGACCCTCAAGAAGGAGCTCCAGGTTGCTCTGGGGGAAGCTCAGTTCAGGAGTGAAGCTTTTCAGAGGATGCTGCTCATCGTCACGGCCGTAGCAGAGTTTTAAAGACTTCAGAGTCCAGTTCAGATGGCTGCACAGACAAAGTAGAGAAAAGCGCGATAAACCGTTTGAATCAGCAAATATGCAAATGATTTTCAATTGATTCAAAACCATAAGTTGCTTGTAGTATTATCTGGCTGGTTGTAAGATGTTAACTCACCGTTTCTGGCTCTGCATGGACAGAATTACATTTGTATTATCAAACTCCACATTGACTTTGTGAGGAAGCAGCTGATGAAACTGTTCAACAACCTCAGTGTGAATAAAATCACCTTTTTCACACACTGAAAAGAAAAACAGCATTAATTTTATTAAAATGTAATGTCATGGTTAGAATTTTTGCTAAAATATCTGTTAATAAGTGATGACCAATGATTGATTTATTAAAACACATAAACATACACCGCCTAACATGAACTGATAGCAACCTGCAAAATTGTACAATACGCATATCATCTTAAATCACATTGAATTTGTGGCTGTCTGTACAAACAATTTTTTGTGTCTCTACATGCAAAGCATCATGGAAATTACCATGAGAAACTAAATTACTAATGCATCACTTTGATGCTTCTGTTTCTAGTGACCTAAAAATGCTCCTCATGCAAATATTCACTAAGCTTATGTCTTAGTTCCTCATTTTTTTGTTGTCCAGTGGCTGTGTTTTGGTGGCTGTTGGTGTCAGCTTCAACTTTGCCTCTGTGACTGATGTCTTAAATATCATACAACATTTCTCATATTTTTGTAATAATTACAGCCAAACATAAGTGTGCTTAAATTTGACAGAGCATATTAAACCTTCTTCACCATTAGGTGGATTTACACTTTTTTACAAAACTAAAAAGTTGTGTTGGGAGTAGGGGGGGTTGTTTCCACTGAGCAGGGTTTTCTAAATGAGCGTAATTCTCGTGAAATTCTTTTTACGAGCGAAAGTCCTATAATCTTGTCTTGAAAGGTTTCTCTTGAAAACAAAGAAGAAGGTGGTCTCAACTTTGAAGAAGATGGACGGGAACATCTGCAGTTTTGGACTAATTACTGCTACCGCTGTTATGAAACTAGTCGACAGAAGATGAAGGAATTCATATGACGGTTTTGTCATGTGACCCGACCACGCCACAGCCAGTGATGCTGAAGACGTGCAAATGCAAAAAGAAGTTTCCATTACACTCTCACGGTAAATGGGACAAACTACACATCTGAAAAACCATTTTATGAAAGTATAAAAGCTTTTAAAGACATTTGACTTTTTTTTTTTTTAAATTCTGTGTGTTTCCATTATAAGTTGTTCTTTGCGATAATTAGGTTTTATGCAATTCTAGGGGTGATGGAAACTCACTAATTTAACTCTTTATGACCTGCTGGAGCACCAGTGCTCCAATTCGCATATCGATTTTCAAAATGCCTGTAGAATTTTAACCAATTAGCATGTAAAAATATGCTTAGGGGAACTTGTTCTATGTTAGGTCATAAAGGGTTAAAAAAAACATTTCAAAAACATTCACAGAAGTCATCACATTACTATGATAAGCTTTACCAATTTTCTAACTGCCCTAGTTAACAGGGGAGCTAAAAAATATCCTAAATGATGAAAAATGTTTGAGAATAAGAGAAAAAAACAGATGCAAAGCCACTTGAAACCAACTATAGCGAAGGCACCACTTCTTTTTAACTTTACTTAAAAAAATTTGCTTCACATTCATTCATCAGTTATCTAGTAACATGATAAATGACCCACTGAAACAAAGAAAAAAAGTAATTACTCAATATCAAAAATAAAGGGCTTTTTTTTCCATTTCAGGTTATACTTAGGGTCAACGAGTTCCTGAAGTGAGATCAACGCCAAGACGGACGACTTATCGTCATCACTAGTGCATTTAATTGCTTTTATTTTTGCTCCAAATCTAAGAATTTAAACATATTTTGTTTCAGAGTTTCCCAACACAGCACTCTACCTCACTTCATTTTCACTTCATTTTAACTCTTCTTGTTTAGCTTCTCTGTAAAGCGCCTGGACACGACTTTTGTTACGAGGTGTTACAATATAACCAAAACGAGTTGAACTTTTACCTTGATCACCAGAGAAACTACAATCTAGCTTTTTCTGGGAGGTGGGGGGCAGCAGTTGGCTGAGGAAGAGCCCCTCGTGCAACTCTGCGATAAATGTCCTCACACTCAGAGTAAGAAAACCAGGTTTCATCTCTGGAAGGCTCACGTCTCCAGACAGCAGCAAGCTCAGGGCCAGTTCGGCCAAACACAAGTCCTACAATCAGGAGCACACATTCACTCGTAAGTTTCTGTAACCATTTTCAAGTTTCAGATATATATATAATACTACTATTAATTTCATCAGACATTTGTCACTTTCCTGTTAATGGTTCATTCAAACATGGCAGTTCAAATGATGGAGAACAGAGCAGATTAGTTTTTTCACATCAAAATATACTTCAACAATAATTCTCATCAACAGTCCAACTACGCAAGACACAGCTGCAGTCAATTTAAGCAGTTGAAAATATCTCAGCTTATTCATGAAGATTTCATTAAAATAACTGTGTAATTACTGTCAACTCAAGAAAAATGCATTCTTTTAATCTACTAGAGCACCTTTCCACCATCGCCACTGTATGAAAAGATTCAAACACAAAACCTTGCAACGCTTTCTTGATCAAAAGTTTTCTTGTAATACCATCACTATCGCTGTTTTGTTTAAGCATCTACAGCAGGTCAAATTTGTGCTTTGAAAAAAGTCATGTTCTTGCAACTCGGCCAAACCTACTCAAGCTGCCCGTTACAAAATGTTACAGAAAACCACCAAAGAGATCATTCAGGCATAAAAATGTTCAGTTGCTGTCAGACTAATGGAAAGCAGAGTATGTCTGGGAGGGTTTAATGCAGTAATCTGACTCACCAACTGACTGCTTTTGAGCACTTTACTGCTCAGCTGCCCCACTGAGAAGTTCCACCCTAACCTGGAAATAAAAAAGTTTAAAAAAAAAAAGATATTAGACAATTTTCTCTATTATTTCTATCTTATGTTAAGAATGAAACAGGAACAACATACTGAAAAAAAAAAAAAGACTTACCTCTTGCTTTGATGGTCGAGTAACAAGGTGATGCCTGTGATGGTCATGTGCCACAGAGACTCTGACAGCGCCAGGTTTAGCACCATCACATTGACAGAACTGACGTGAAATGACAGCAGCTGCAAGAACAAGACAGTAATTGAGATGCTGCCAAGAAATAAGTAAAGAAAGTAGTGTTCATCTGTTGTAAGGCTTCAAACCTGTGACAGAAAGCGAAGAGTTGTCGGGCTGACTGAAATCTTCCTCGACTTCTTGCCATGCTTCGACTTCACCAGAGGTCCCAGCGGTGCTTGCAAGTCAAACCTAACTCGAGTGTCACCAACACATAATGCCAAGTATCTCCTTTAAAAAAAAAAAAAAAAAAAAAAAAAGTTTAAAAATCCTGGTTTAATAATCAAGTACTTGTTTCCAAAACAGCTGAGAATTAATGTATTATTTAGTCAAAAGCTTTATGGACAAAATATGACAACTTACGGTAAATCTTGGTTTAGAAGTTTACTTGAAATCCATATTTTGTCAATTTCCTGTCACAAAAAACAGATGAGTTGTGTTATAATTGAATTTTTAAAAAATCTCCTTTAGATGTGAAAAGAAAGGAGGAACTTAGAGCTTGACTGAAGCATCCACACTGAGGTCACATGCAACTTATTTCAAACTCAAACTTTAAAAAAAAAATTAAAATTAAAATGTTTAGTCTTGAATTACTTTTACTTGAAATAAAAAACATAACTCTTGGCGAGGTCTGACCATTGTAAGAACCACAAAACATTCCTGCACACATTAGCAGAAAATGTTTAGATTTTAATCATTCAAAAAAATAGTTCTATACAAGCAAGGTTTTTTTTTAAAGTGATCTTTGGTTTTCTCTTTAAAATCTAGCTTTCATTTTTGTGATTGTCTCTAGGAGACTTGGCTATACTCCTATCGTTTGACTGCTTCTAGCACAAAAAGTGTACATATCTTTACTTAGCTGCACTGTGAGAGAAAATACAAACTTCTTATTTTGTGATGAAAAAAAATATGCCAATAATATGAAAATGGTTAGAGAAATTAAAGGAAAACAATTCCTAAATATTTTTTTCTGCTTCCCCCCTGCTCAATTTTAGTTGCAAAATCTCTCTGATAACAAAAATGGCACAAGAGAAAAGTCATATCGATGGCTGAAACGCAAAATCTCCTATCTGAAAAACACACTCTTCTGAGAAAACAAAAAAAATATGTTGTTTTATTGCAGAGCGCTGTTTCTTAAGGACACCAAATGCATGATACAGTGTTTTGACTATGTTCCTTTATTGTGTTAACAATACCGACTTGGTATTAATGCCTTTCAAAGTTCAAATTAGTTTTCTCCACTTTACCAAGATCATTTCGCCAATAAAGACCTTCAGATTTCTGCCATAGTCAACGAAACTGTGAGTGAGATGGTTATTTGATGTTTAACCAATGTTTCTCTTGAACTAGTTAACGGATTAAAAAAATGCAGAACACTAAGGGTAATAATGAAAATAATGAAGTGTGTGATTTCTTTACAGGGGGGATTACACTGTGTAGCAATCCCAACGTTTATTAGTGTCCCTTACAGAAACAGACGTGTACTCTTGACATAGAAGTGAGCTCCTTAAATGTCAAGCAAACATAGTTTGTCTTACCAGAGTATGCTGGGGGTGAAATTGGATACTAACTCCTTGGAGAGAAAACAACCCTACTGATTTGATCTTCAGATCAGCATTCAGGGCAGACTGGAAAAGTTTCACAGCTAAAGTGCAAATGAGAAACCTGGAAGCAGAAAACAAACAAACAAACAAAAAAAGGCACATAAACAATAAACACAGTCCTTTGAAAGTTCCTGAAATGAGGAAACATCTGGGCAACATCTTGTCAACTGTGTTTGTGCAGCTGCCAAGCTGTATTCTGTGTAAAAGCGCAGGTTTTACCTGGAAATGAGGCATAACAGCACAACCCCCAGCAGAAGAATGAGAAGGAAGGATACCATCAGGAGAGACATTGTGTCCCTGGTTGTTCACACCCAGATCTCGGACATGGACCTGGCTGCTCCTTATCTGCTACCAGCTGCTGTCAAAGAGGAGCACATCCACCACGTTACGTCCACTCACACCTGGATACGTGTCACTAACTAACGGCGTGTAAACTCGCCCTTCACGTCAATTAACCAAAGCAAGCATTTGCAAAATAAAAAAAAATAAAAATAAAAAAGGATTCAGTTGAGTGCTAATTGTTGTTAGCTATTAGCATCGCCGCCAACAGACCTGGACGAGAATTAGCAGGAAAGCTAAACTTTATCATTTGAGTAAAACATTTACATAAACTTACTCTTCGCGTGACTGTCACAGGAGAGAAAACGGTTAGCCATAGTCAAGTTGTTTCCGTGTTAACTAAAAGAAACCACACACGAAATAGTTAAATTTTAGTTGCCGACGCGTCACTTTAAAAAATAAAATTTAAGATAAAAAAAAAAATCTGTAGCAAATCTGTGCTAGCATGCTAACGTAGCGGAACTACGGGGCTAATACACACTGCAGCTCTATTTGGTTGCTGTTTTAATGTATTTAATGATAAAATTGACTTACCAGGTCATATTTAAAACAGCAGTTTGTGTCGCTACGTTACATAGTGGAGAGCAGTTTGAGTTGACTGAGTGACTTCACGTCCGCCCTGCTGGCATCACCTGACATAAACAGCAGAGCTCCATCTACCTCCAAAAAATAAATTAAAAAAATAAAATAAAATAAAAATAAAAAAAATCTTCAACTATTTCTATCTTCAACTACCTCTCATTCATGTCTTTATAGCCACCAAATTCATCCAAAAATAATAAACAAAACCCAGTGTGTTGATTCAAGTGAATGTTTTACTTGTATTACTGTAATGAGTCTTATAAACATTTCTGTTTGAGTCAACCTGCTCTTGAATTACTCAGTTATGATTGAATGTATCACAATAGGTAGAAGAAATGCTTTTAAATTAGCCACAGCAAGACAAAGTACTTGTATGTGAATGAGAGGGACCCAAGTGCAAGGGTGTATTTTTGATTTTGTCATTAGTGGGGACATGTATGAATCTCCTAAAACGTGATAAATCTCTTTAACATGTTATTGATCAGGGGTATTCGGATAAATTTCAACTCTGTCCCTCTGTGGGGTCCATAACAAATGGATATTGCGCAAAGCTATGTTTTTGTTTGTTTGTACATGTACAGCTATCAGTATTATTATTATTACTGCTATTATTTATTTTCCTTATTGCTGTCAATGGGGGTGCCAAACTGTATTTTACTATTTTAATACTGTTTTTCTCTTTTAACAATACTTTCTCAGTAACAGTAAAAGACTGATCTATTCTGTGTCAGCTTCAACATTTTACTAAGCATTTTTTACTTTTTTTTTTTTTTAGTTACAGGTTAATTTTTAAACCAGTGTTTTACAACATGTAACTTAAATATATTCACTTTTAGTTTCTTAAAGAACTTTTTAATTCTTGCACATTGTTAGATAGAGATAACATTACATGTTTGGCAAAATCAAACAGCAAAAACAATAAGGAAATAAAAATGGTTTTAAGCTGAGTCCAACTGCAGCACTTCCAAAGTAATGAAAAAGAAATCAAACTTCAGGCCTTAGAAAACAGGATTCACTGAGCAGTCAAGTACATAAAACACAAAGCAAACTAAAGTTCCTCCTTTTGTTATATGATGAGTAACAATTACTCAAAGCTAAAATAAATAAATAAATAAAATCACTTGGAATAATTTCAAATCTAAGAAAGATTTACTACATTTCATAACCCTAAGAGAAAATTTCCGACTAAATAAACTCTTGAAACATCTGCTTTTCAAAAGAAATGTTTTACTTGAATAAACAATATAAAGAAAACCATATTATCTTGTTTTCATTGTTTCTCTTATTCTTCTCTTAACTCCTTTAACTGGGTAGAAATCAGCTTTTGCTTTCCTTGAAAACACTTAGAACCTGTGGAGGAACAAGTCTGTGCACTCCTCAAGCAGAAATGCAAGTGTGTTGGACATTTTCTGTGTTTTTATTCATTCATAGTAGTTCCCCCGGAAACACAAAATGACACTCGTTCTTTGAAATACCGTAACTCTTCGAGCGTTTACACTATCGACGTCATCCTAACGGATTCTGGAAGCTGACATGCGCAGTTTTGCGCTCATACACGACACATTACGGTAGCGACAGCGGTCCAGTGGAAGACGTGATTTAACCCCTTGTGTGTATCTACTAACAACTCGCTGACACGGCATTTATTTATTTTAAAGCATGGGGTCAACATCATTGGGAGGGACAATTTAATAATCGCTGACTATTGGTGGTCACAAGTCCCCACTGTCCACGCTAATTTTACGCCCTTGCGCAAGTGGAAGAGTGAGGTCACAGGAAGATGAACTAAAGAAAGTAGAGGATTTGAAGTACTTAGGGTCAACAGTCCAGAGCAACGGAGAGTGTGGAAAAAGAGGTGTAGAAATGTGTGCAAGCAGGTTGGAACAGGTGGAGAAAAGTGTCAGGAGTGATGTGTGACAAAAAGGTGTCAGCAAGAATAGGATCAGGAACGAGTACATCAGAGGAAGGGGACACGTTAGATGTTTTGGAGATAAATTCAGAGAGGCCAGACTGAGATGGTTTGGACATATACAGAGGAGGGTTAATGAATTTATTGAGAAAAGAATGTTAAGGTGGGAACTGCCAGGCAGGAGGCCTAAAGGAAGACCAAAGAGGAGGTATGAGGATGTAGTGAAGGTGTGAGAGAAAAGATGATGCAGAGGATAGGGTTAGATGGAGGTGGATGAGTTGCTGTTGCAACCCCTGGAGAGAGCAGCCGAAAGGAAAAAAAGAAGGTTGCATCAAAACAAAAAAAAACTTCACATCTGTGCACTGTTTATTGGAAAAAACATCCATCATATTGAGAAATTGGTCCATCCAGTAATTCGTGGCAAGCCTTTTCAAGAAAATCACTCCCACTGCCAGTCTAAGCAGAACCGAATTGGAATCACAGGATTTATGTTGTTAGTGTCTTCTTTAGCATCTCATTATCACATCAGCTGTTGACACATACAGGGTGGACAGGTTTCCAGACAGTCCTCCCCATCTCAAGCAGCAGCCTTCTGTTTGTTCTGCTTCGCAAACCATTCATCACTTTTGTCTTCAGCTATAGCCTAAAAACAAGTTTTAAACAAACAGACAGTGAATATTGATAACGTGTTGCATATTTAGAATAGAAAGAAAAAAATTAAGCAATACCAACTTTATCAAGCAGCTCATTTCCTTTAGGGTCCACAGCAGACAGTTGCCGAAACGCCTCATCTCCCACAAAACAAATCTCATGGCCGTCCTAAAAGAAACACTTGCAGTTAATATTGTTTTTTTTTCTTTTTTTTTTTTTTTAAAATACTTTTTGCAGCATTATTTGATAACACACATACCGGGTCAGCTAAAATAACCACTTCCACCGTGGCTTTTCCAGGAGTATCCAGTCTGACTAAAGGAGTGAGAATTTTCTGGTTTTCCTTTTTCATCAAAGCTTCAAGATCCGGCAACTATGCAATGTAAATAATACAGGTTTATGCTAAATATAATTTTTAAAATGAGTCATTTAGAGAGTTTTGTTTAAGACATAATGTTTTACTTGCTCTCGTGGGCATGAAAATGCTATCCTCCCAAACGCTGTTCCATGGTCAACTGTCCCACCAACATCCCGAAGCTCTAGTTTACACTACACACAGACAAATAAATTTAAAAAAAAAAAAAAAGTTTCACACATACACAATGCTAATAAATTCATTAGTATCATAAAGAAACAATTAGGCAACTTGTGTTTAGTATATTTTAAAGAACTGATCACGCATTCACTTATTTGACTCACTTGAGAGTCTGCGAATCCCAACAGTACTGTTTTCTTTTTCTCATTTTTGCCCATCACCGCCATACCCAAAAGTGTAGTCCAGTAGTGAATTGATCTCTGCAGGTCTGACACACCGAGGCAAACTTTCTGCACAGGATCTGGAGACAAACGATCAAAGTCATGAGTCCAGGGAGATTAAAAAATGGCACAAAAATGGTGCAAAACTACAAAGTATGTCGTTTCTTAGGGCAGAACCTTGAAATGAACATTTATTCAAAACCAGCTTAATGTCAGTTTGCTTAATAATAACTTACAGCCCATAACTACTTTTAGTGATATTCTCCATCAAGCTGACTGGTGACCAATAAAGTAAATGCTTCTGTAATTAAGCAAAGCAGATCTGTGAAACTTGGCAATTCTTTGCATTTGTAAAATTTTACAAAACCCTGTATTTGTTATGTTTTTGTCCAAAAGTAATTGCATGCTGAAGTGTTGCATAAACTACATATAATAACTTTTAAAGTGGAAATAATGAGATTTGAGTCTGGAGATATTCACCATGAGGAGGCTGCTCTTTATCCACGAGGTAGAAGGGATATCCTCCTGGAGCCTGAGTCAGATACAGAGCCTCCTCTACCTCAGTGAGAGGCCACCCAAGTTTTTTAGCGTTGCTCACAGCTCGGCTGGACTGCAGGGTGATACCCTGACAAGGAGACACAGACACAAATATCACTTCTGCTGCTTTGCACTGAATAAAATGGCTTGTGTAGAAGATTCCCCTCAGTGCAAAGTGCAAATTAACTCTCACCCACCAGGAAGTCATTTCCAAGTTGATACTCTCCAACCCCATAATTGTATGTCAGTTCAGCAACAAAGTGGTCATCCTCTGGTCCAAAACCGACCATTGTTTTGCTCCATTTCCCGTCGTAGGGGCTGAAAGGTAAAAGATAAAAACACTAGTATTTGTACTCTAGCAGGTCTGTGTTTTAAGCAGTTTAGTTATCATGTGACATCATTTATCATCTACCCATTGCAAGCAGCTTTGCAGCCCTCCTCAAACTCCTCATGTCGCAAAACCTGAAATAAATGACAAGCAGAGCGAAAATAACCGGTCATGAATATTCATTCACATTTCACAACTGAGGAAGTCAGTTGTGCAACGCTGATGCATCATCCCGTTATCATAACCATAAGTTAGAAAAATTATCATTCCGCCAATCTTATCGTATCAAATCCAGCTAGGACAAATTACCGTCATGCCCAGAACATCTCGGTAAAAAGTGGCTGTTTTGGCCCTGTCACCAACTTTAAATACAAAATGCAATGCTCGTCTCAAAGCCATGTTTACATCTCAGATACGCCTTCGTCATGAGCGATTATCTCTGCTATCCATTGTTTCTGGTGGTAAAGACCATGTTAGATACAATCAAATATAGAATCAGTTTCAACAAGTTTTATATTATTATATGCCCGTCTTTATTTTCCGTAATTAACATTAATAATAGTGTTAACGTATATAGGTAAAACAACGTTATGTTAAATTAAAATGTAAGAACACATTCGTAAACCAACCAGTCAGTAGCAATAATGGTATCGCCCAAAGCACCCTCTCGCGAGATTATCGTTTAGCGGCACATCCGAAGTTTCAGCACAATAACTGAAGAATAAAAGATAAACGTAAGGTCTTTGCAGTAATTAGGTGTTAAGATGGCAGTTTGTGCGAGCAGATCTGCGTTTGGTGACCTTTCTGCAGTGGATTAATTCAACGAGATTTTGATTGAAATGAGAGTTTGTGACGTGTAAAGATCATACATGACCATGATAATATTTTCTACAGTCCTAAAATGTTACTATATGACCCATCATGCATATTCTATACAATTTTTGTTGTATTTATATCAGGATATCTGACCTGCTGTCTTAACGATTAGTTTGTAGTAACAATGAGAAAGAGTCAAGCTTTTAACCCAGCTCTGTCCAGGACCGGTGCACACCCCATACCAGTAGGTGGCGGTAGTGCGTTTTTGTTTGTCACCCACCAATAAAAAAAAAAAGACAGGAAGAAAACGTTTTAGCAAACGTCAAATCATTGATTATGGGATATAGTTGTATAGTTGTATAAACTTATGTCAATTATATTATAACGAAGTTAATTATTATATCTAATACGAAAGTATTTTTCGAAATTAGGTGTGTAAATGTAGTGTAAACTGACCCCCAGCTGGTGGCGGTAATGAAACTATGTTGTCTTAGTAAAAAAAAAAAAAAAAACATTTTGGTGGATGAGAGAAGAAGAAACGGGAATAAAAAATGGCGGCGTTCATCAGAGGCGTGACTTGTCTGGTCTCCGCCGAGAGAAATGTCTTCTTAACAAAGAGGACTGACATAATCGTGGAGCCTATACGGTATGTTCGTGGACTGAGGAGGAAACCTGTCAGGGTGTTGTTTCCTGAAAACGAGGCGGGTAAAGTCGTGAAGCCGTCTTTAGAGGGTCATCAGGCGCCTGCAGGGAAACACGTGAAGAAGCAGGCAAAAGTCATTTCTGCAACAGAGCATCTGCAGGACAGAGACTCTGTTAGAAAGAAGTCTGTCCAGTCGACTGTTAAAGATGCTCAGGTTACTCCTGTAAAGGATCTGGTTGATGGGCTGCGATTTGAGAGGGCTGTTCCTGGAGATAAGAGACTGTCGTGAGTAAAAACACATGGACAATCTGTCACATTTAAAACTAGGATCCTTTAAAATAATGTGTTCAAGCTCCTTTTTGTTGCTTATGCAGTAATAATGACTTACTGATTTCAAAAGAGAACCATGTAATCATAATAATAATAATAAAGATAATGTCCTGTCATGTTGACTGTCTCACCCTCTCCACTTGTGTGTGTCACAGGAGGTTAGTGAGTGTTGCTCGATCCAGGACGTTTCGGGAGCAGCAGGGAAAAATCCTCTTGGAAGGCAGACGTCTGATCTGCGACGCCCTGGATGCCGGTGCCAACCCACAGATGGTGTTCTTCAGCAGGGCGGATCGGCTCAAGGAGCTGCCCATAGACAGGCTGAGAAGAGCCACGCTGGTGAAAGTCAAGTTTGAAGACATCAAGATCTGGTCTGACGTCGTGGCCCCACAAGGAGTTATCGGTATTTCATCTATTTAGGAAGAAATAAATGCATTAGGCATAGATGTTGTAAGTTGTTTTTGACTTTGATTGCATCTTTTACAGCCATATTTTCTCGCCCGGACCCATCACAGCTGAACTTTGCAGACAGACGTCAGTCGGTGCCGTTGTCCCTGATCTGTGACAACATTCGAGACCCTGGTAATCTAGGGACGATGCTGCGATGTGCTGCTGCTGCTGGCTGCAGTAATGCTCTCCTTACCAAAGGTATTCATGTTTTCACATCTGAGCATGTAGACTCAAACCACAATCCTGTCTCTGCTTGTAATTTTCTTTATTTCTCATTTTTCCAATAGGTTGTGTTGATGTTTGGGAGCCTAAAGTTCTGCGTGCAGCCATGGGTGCGCATTTCCGACTTCCCATTTATTCCAGCCTGGAGTGGGATGATGTTGAAAAGCATCTCCCAAAACAAGTTACTGTCAACGTGGCCGAGAACAGAAGAGAAACTGAAGATCATGCGTCTCCTGAACTCTCCAAAGCAGGAGACTACGGTTGGGTCAGCTCGAGGCCTAATCGCAAAAACATACAGTACGAGGAATATGATTCCTCCTCAGATTCAGAGTCTGATGATGAGAGACTTTCACCTCCTGAGGTGGATACAAAACTGTACCATGAGACCTGGGCTCAGGGTCCGTCTGCTCTCGTGATAGGAGGTGAGACACAGGGTCTGAGTTTAGAGGCAGTTCAGTTAGCAGAGAAAACCGATGGCCACAGACTCTTCATTCCCATCGTTCCTGATGTGGACAGTTTGAATTCAGCCATGGCCACCAGCATCCTTTTGTTTGAGGGCAGGAGACAGCTGTTAAAGCTCCTGGAAACATCTGGAAAGAAAAGGCAACCTAAAGCTGACAGGCAGTCTTCATGATGGACTCTGTAGATAGACTTAATGGAATACATTTTAAGGTATCTCACATCTGTTGTGCAATTAAACTGTCAATTTAATTTGGGACTTAGTGTCTCACCTGTGGGTTTTATGCTTTTTTTACATGTACTTCTGTCCTTGTTTCACAAAATTAAATGGAAAGCAGGGAAGAAGCATAATCTTGCATCTCAGAAGCTGAAACTACAAAGAGTGTTTTGCAGTTTCTGAATCCATTTATCTTGGCAGGTTCATTTTATGTTAACTAAATTAACTGAATGCTTTGTGCTTTTTTTCTGGTTCTGTAGTACTGAAAACATCCTTGAACATATTAGACAAACAACTATCAGCGTAAGAAGTTCGTTTCTTCTTGAAAACAGCTACAGTCCCTTCCCAATTCCTCTAAATTTTAAATTTATTGAAACCTTCAATGTTACACAAAGAACTGCTCAATAACTAGTTACTATGGTAACCAAATGCCTGAAAAGGCTACCCATAACAATGAGCTTTAAAAATGTATTGGGTTGGTTTATAATCACACAAATGTTTTATTCTTTTTGAAGCAAAAACTAAATATTTTATAAGAAAAGACATTATTTAGGAAGATTTAAAGTTCTAAAATTTCTAAATGTTACTGGAAGTGTGAAGAAAATAGAAATGTTTTTTTAAACTGCTTTTTAAAGATAAAACTCAGAAGTATGAAGAGAGACATAATCACTATTAAGTCACCTTTAATTTCATTTTGAAACCTGAAGATTGTTTTAGCCATCACCATATTGGTTTTTGAGTTTCCAAACTTGGAGTTTTTTTATTTAGTTATTGAGTGAGACGTTGCCGATGCATTCATGGATGACTGTGGTTCAGGTGAGGGAGTGATTGCAGTGAAAGTCGGTGTTACAGTTTACAGTGACAAGAGACTTGACTTTAATTTGCTCCTAAAGTCAGCGACTTGCATCGCAGCTGTGTGCGAAGGGAGAACGTAGCTCAGGTTAGAAGTAGTTATGCAAGTGCCGAACATTTTTTGGTAAATTTTAGCTTCCCCTCTGTCACAAGTTCATCCAACCTTGAAGCATACCCTGCTTTTTCTGCAGGTAAAGGAGATTGAGAAAATGAACATATCTTAAGTCACCCTCATACCTTGTGGTTGAGACCAGAAACGTGTTGGGAAAACAGGTAGAAGATCAAAAGAAAAAAACGATAATTTTCTCATGTTTTAACATTCAAGAGACTGAAGTATGAAGGTATTTTTATTTTGGCTTTACTTTTCAGAGCTGGACTCTGAATCCATCCTCACATACTATGATGTTTATTCCAAGGGCCTTGTTTCAAACACTAACACTAGTTTTGAGGTGATTTGATGTCACTGAAAATTTTATGCTCTAGGGTCAGTGAACACTGGAGGGAAAAAAATGAACGGACACCTTAAAGAATTTGAATTTTGGTTCCAATTTTACAAAAAATAACCAAAATGAGTCGTACTTTCAGGATGTTGAGGGAAGGTTATGTGAGAAGAGATATAAGTTCACTTCCTCCCAGAGCAGAAATCTTGGTGTTTCAATAAGATGCCGTGCTTTCATTGGATTTTGTATTTGTATCAGCTAGAGCACCTAAAACTAAAATCTTTTAGAGAATAACAATGTTCACAGTCGAATTTAAAAACAATTTAACAGCCTTAAACTATGTAATTTTGAAGTGTAAGGGACTCTGGAGCAATGCAGTCGGAAGTTTTAATAAACCTCCTCTACTCCCATATCGAGAAGAAAAAGAAAGGAATGATTCTCACCTTTTTCTTGACCCCTTTCTCTTAACGTTCCCAATGTTTCTAGTCTTAACCAGATGGAGATGCTCTTGAAGCACATCTGTTCAAAGGATGAGCATCTTCATCGTTTATGTCTGCAGTCAGATTGTGTATGCAAGTCTTCAGAATTCATCACACTTATCTAAATACCATTTGCTATAATAAACACAACTTCTACTTTGTTTTATTTGACCTGCAAGTCTCTAAATACTTGTGATGAAGGAAGTGGTGTTTATGTTCATCTTTTACATATCCAAGAGTTAATTTTATTGATAAAACTTAACAACAGGAACAAAACTTTGTGCTTGCCAGTGAACATTTTTTTTTTAATGGATGTGAGAAGTCATGACTGAAGTAACAGAATATAAGGATTTATACATTCAACACTTCTCAAAATACCATTTTTTGTGCCTCCAGAAATAACCTAGCCTATTTCCATTATGGGACCTTCACAGAAAATCCTCATAACGACTTTTGAGATGAGCACCACCATCAACAACCGCTTAGACTTGCATCACGGTGCACACAACAAAACACGGGTTTTAAAACGCCAGTCATTGGTCTGGTACAAGCACGCAGCGTGCTTTTCACTGCATGTGAACCTGTCATACTGTCTTTATTTAAATATGCTTACAGCTACATCCAACTGAGGTCTAAACCACCTGCACTACATGTGAATTACAACTGCAAAAACGCTTTTTTGAAATTCTTCAACATCGTTCAGAAACCAGGAGCAACGCAGCTCTCGCGGACAAAGCAAAAAGCAAAGACTCGGCTTCGTAATTAGGTCCAAGGGTTTTTCCTAAAATTCAGAAATGCTATAGTGTACAAAAAAAAAAGACAAAACAGAGTCTCCATATATATTACTGTATGGACTATTGTCAATGCAAGGCACCACAGGAGAGAGAGAGAAAGAGAAAGATGAGTCAATGAAAACAGAAACATATTTAAAAAAAAAAAAAGTTAAAATGTCAGTAAAAATGAGACATTTCTTTAACAGTCAGGAGGGGGAGGTGGGTGAGAACATGGGAGTCTGGGAAGGTTTGAGCGAGGCGTAGGTGAGGGTGAGGTTGGATGATGGAGCCAGTCCCACATACTATGTCCAATTTCAGCAGGAGCCCCCTCGTTAGATGGGCTCCGGTTTGAGCTTTTCGGCGAGGAAGTCGTTGACAAATTGCTCCACTACAGCCGGCGTGATCTCCTCCACGTCACGAACGTACTTCGCACGGGCCGACATGTCCAGGATAGTGAGCAGAGGTGCAGCCTCTGGGAGGTTAGTGTAGTCTCGTAGGGAGTCGCTCATGTCATCCTACGGTGGAAGAACACAAAAATTAAATAAGTAATAATATTTCAGGAGCGGTGTACTACAAATACAGCTTCATTTCAGGATTTCATGTCTGGTGGGAGAGTCAAAAAGCTCGTTACAGTCTGACATTACTTTTTAGAAAATTATTTATTTGCTTAGTAAACCTATCATCAAAATTTCCAATAAAAATTTGAAAAGAAAAAAGCTCTAGTCAAAGTATAACCTATACTTCCTTATTAAATTTTCCATCTATTGTTTATAGTGTTCATTAAGTGTCTAAAGGAGCAGAATTGCAACAGTTCACTTGAATGCAAATTTGAACACAAACGGCTAATATTTTAACATTCACAAATCAGTTACAAATCCAAAAAAAAAAAAAAATGCAAACAACTGAGAAGCTTTATTTAATTTACCTCAGAGCTGGCTAGTCAGGAACTGAAATCACAATACTTTCACTATACTAATAGTCATGCAGTTTACTTAAGGCCAGAAACAAAAAGTGAGCTTAAAATTTGTAAAAGGTGCGTTGCTATTTTATGTAACAATACCACTTATGACAGCATGGTGGCAAAAACCACTAAGAAGACTACTGGTAAGTGGGGACGTCTTGTAATACCACTTTCTCCCACTGGGGGTGCTCGTTGTTGCGCTTAATGCCGGGGCTGACTCGTTCACTGTTTTGTGGTATGCTGCCCCCATGTGGTCACCAGAGGCATTACTACAGAATGGCTTTAAGGTCATTAGGATAACAAGAACAGTCAGATCTTACATTTACTGCATATGTTGCCTTTTGGATGATGATGTTAAAAGGGCAAAGCTGATGTTTTTGCTTAAGACTTTTGAGCAAATAAAATTAAATTAAAAAAAAAATCCATCCAGTTCTACTATTCCAAGTATCACATTATTTTCAAAAGGTGAGGATTGAATACTTCTAAGGAGTCAAGACAGATGTGAGGGGTTAAATAATGGGGAATAGGAAAAAAATAAAAGATAATTTTTTATTTTTTTCAGCCATTTTTAGCTCTTGAACACTGACCAGCAAGCTTGTTTTGTCTGAAAGGGTGACAATAAAAAGGTTTGACTTGAACAAACTCTTGAACCTTTGCAGTAGATGATTAATGCTAATGTATGAAAAAGACTCAAAGCTGCAGCGATGAAGCTTTGCAAGTGAAATGGGGGTGACCTGCTGCAAACTAAGACCTGCCTTTTGTATCTGTCCTATTCTCATTTATATGTGCCAACATGAAATTTGAATTCCTTTGACAAAAATCCAAGGTGAACATGTTCCTCTGAAGATATTTTCTTTGAAAAATAGATGCCCTTTGTGTGAACTATGCCACCATGAGATTACCTCAAAAAAAACCCCCCAAAAAAACTGCAGAGCTGCTTGACACCTTCTTTATTAATGCACTACAGTCCTTGAAATAAGAGTGTGAAACTCATCTCTGCCGTCGCCCTGCAGGCAGCCTACCTAAAAAGACCAGAGAGTTTTCTGCTTAGTCCTGTATCCTGCTGTGTGGAAAGACGGGAAGGGACCAGGTGGGGGTCCAGCAACATCCCCCAATCCACTCATTTCAGATTTAAGCATTACCAACGAGCATTTGAGCTGCACATGCTCGTGAGAGATATACAGAGCAAAAGGCTCACAATGAAGTTTGTTAAAAAAACAGACTGCTGCTGGGTTTAGCTGGGAATCCAGTTTTATTTCAAAGAATTTTTTTCTTTTCTCTTTCTTTTCTTTTCTTTCTAAAGGGTCTCCGTCATGCATAGCTTGAGGCTTGATGTCACCTTTCACCCATCAACAAGCTAGGTCTTCATCTGTAGCCATAGATAACAGATGAATCACAACCACGCAGCTTGAGAATATCATTAATTACTCAGACTGAATAAGAAATCACAGAGTTTCGTAATTCAGTTTCGGCCCCAGCTGTGAGACCTTCAGCATCTGGCATTCCTGCCTTTACAGAGATCCTTTCTTCCTGTTGCATATCTTCTCTAAGTTAAATGGATTTCATGTGCCGCGTTCCCTCGGGTCAAACAATTCACTTGAATGCAAACGGGTAATATTTTAATATCATTTGAACATGAACTCATCAGGGAAAATATGTCCTCAAACATTTTGGTGCAAGAGAAAAATGTCACAATGAAAAGTCTGCACAAAAGATCCTGAAAGAGACCCAGTGTGCTCCCTTATTTTTCTTTTTGTGTGTGTCTAACGGCGAGCAGAGATTTTCCTCATCCTCATGACCCCATTTCCCCTCAGCTTAGTTCGTTGGCTAAGAGGGAGCCTCTCAAAAGACTGAAGATCAGTTTCATATGGAAAAGATTAAGTTGCAAACGTTCAAGCTACAAGAAAAGGCCAGGTGGTGGCACTGCAACAAAGAGCTGGACTTCAGAAGGAAGCAGCGCCTTTGATGCTGTTAGTCACTGATTTGTGTTGCCAGTTTGAGTTTAGGAAAAACAAAGCCAATGATGGAGTGACTTTGGATGAATTTCCTGCTACATTTAATGCACAACGACCCACCTCCCTCCCCTCCCCCCAGCTCTGTTGTTCCATAATCAGAAAAATCCACAGCTATTCTTCCTAAATAGATCAAGTAACACACAATCAGCTTGCAGAGTTTTCATGGAGTAGCATAGCTGTGCTCCTACCTAAAAAGGATAAGTATGCCAGGATGAAATATGTGACCTCTACTTTGCAAAACTGCTAACAGATGGAACAGACGAGCTGCAGTGTGGTATTTTCTTCTAGGCAAGCTAGTTTATTCAGAGTGAAGCCCGTTTTATTGTGCTGCAAATCACCAAACACTGACCGCTTAATGCTCACAGATGTAAGCTGTCACTAAGGACAATGTTGTTACAAGTGAAAAACTGCTTTATTCTCCTCGTACAAATAAAAGCCCTCCCTTTCAGGGTCTCTTGCAACCACACGAAGCGTAGATTATAGATCGTCTGGGCACGCAGTGTTAAAGAAACCACAAAGAGAGAAATTCCACAATCTGTCACTGTGGCCTTTCCAGCCTCTCTGATATGAGAAGATGTAATCTCCGTCAGTCGTCGCTTCCATAGGAAGTCATGCATCTTCTTTTGTGTGGTTTTTCCCTGCTTGTGTAAACTGCTTCTCGTGAGGTGGGGCCATTCCAGAGTCAACCCCCCCCCCCCCCCCCCCCCCCCCCCCCCCCCCCCCCCCCCCCCCCCCCCCCCCCCCCCCCCCCCCC
>JAOWBL010000005.1:5471978-5499627 GCA_028564865.1 Zenarchopterus dispar
ATATATATATATATACATACATACATACATACATACATACATACATACATACACACACATATATATACATACATATATACACACACATATATATATATATATACATATTTACACACACACACACATATACATATATATCTTATATGTATATATATCTATCTAATATATATATCTAATATATATATATATATATATATATATATATATATATATATATATATATATATATATATATCTGGGGTTTGGGGGATAATGCACATTGTAAGTTATATTGACGGCTGGGGTTGTTTCAAGACTGATGCATCAGATTTTAAACTAAAACTACATAATACCTTGTATTCCATAGAGTCTGTTGAGTCGTGACCGTCGAGCCTCATCTGAATACGGCACCGCCAACCACGGCATCTCGCTGAAGTACTGCTTAAAGGACTCCTCGGACCTGCGCGGGTTTAGCATCAAACAGCAGCATAACATTAACGCCTAAATAGAGAAGAGTCGCCCATTCACGTCACTGATGGACAGATGTAGGTGAACAAGTCGGTTCATAAAATCCCGGCAATTTGGATGTCACCTGTCAGCGCTGACGAACACAATCTCAAACTTATGACCCAACTCTTTCACCGCTCGATAGGATTCCACCAGGACCCGAGTCAAACTGCGGCACGGTGGACACTATAACAGAGAGGTGCGGGAGAAATGAGTGAATACATAAAACACACAAATGTGAAATGTTGATGCAGTAACTTCCATTGGCTTGGGGTCATTTCACCAAAACTTCTTTGTCACCACAAACTGGTATTTCTCTCCTTTTATATTCATTAAACTAAACAGTAGCCACCGATCCTGACACAATATTTAGATGAAAGACTGCTGCATGTGTTTAGAGAGGTCGGAGTCTTTCCAGGCAGAGGGAGCGGCGCTGCGGCTGGCTTCGGGATGACATCAGAGTGTCACGGCAGCAGGAAGGAAAACAGACCAGTTTTAAAATGCAGTCTCTTTTGCTTTCTTTTAAACAAAATAACTTTCAGTAACTCCTCTAAGAGTGAGGTTGGTTGAGAGGCATTTCTGGTCTATTCTGTTATTGACTGCGTTTCTTCGAATGCACCGAATAGAGGCGATCAAACTGAATTATTAATAAATGTGTAATAACAGATGAAAATCTAAATCACAGCAGTGATATCATTGTAATATGTAAATATATTGAACTCGTTCCATTACCACAAATGCCTCTTTCACGTGCAAGGCTTTGACAGATTTCCAAATGATATTAAAACATTGACCACTTTTTCTCTCAAACATATATATTTTAATAAAATTAAGCTATTGTTGCTTGATTTGATGACATCTCCCATTCCCTGTAATTCAAGCTTCATATACTGGGTCCAGCCTGTCGTGCTCCGTGACTGACTCATGGGTATTCATAACCTCATGAAATGCAGTTGCAGCACAACACACAAAGCACAGATCATTCATTTACCCGGGTTTCTGCTGATCAAGCCACTTTATGTTGCGTTCTAGATGGTAATAGTTCAAAAGCGTCGTCAGGCTGTATCGCAGTAGTAAACGTTTGGTTGGAAAGACTCCTCTCACGCTGCGAGCAAAATAGGAGTCACATGTCTTTCTGCTGTAAGCCATTTTAAAAGGTCCCAGAACAGTGAGAGAAGAAAAAGAGAAAAATACTAAAATACTGCCATCATATGTTTGTAAAAATCACTTCAACAGAGGATAGATTTGCACAAGTACACTAGAGGAATGTGGTGTAAAACCACTGCAAATAAACTCCCGTAATGGCTTTTGTGACTTGGCCTTTTCCAGCTTTAAGTGTGTTCAGGGGTTCAAGCCAGCACATTCAGGCGTCACCGGTATGTGAAGCTGCGGCTCTGGCAGCTGCTGGTCTCGGCCTTGGAGGCCTGCGAGCTGCATCTCATCAGTAATAATCCGGTGACGATTTAGCAGATCGACACCGAGTCGTGACCTCAATCAGATACCAGAGAGACACCAAAGCTGAGCGGTACTGGGGCGTGGCCGCACCAGAGGTGGTGTTGACAAAAAGATGGTCAAAGCTAAGGTAAACGGGCAAACACGAGGGAGTCGCCTCCAACTTCCTGCTCCTCTGTCTTATCGTGCCTTTCCCCTTCCTGCTCTGATTGACTCTTTCCTCCTTCTGGTATCTCAAGTGTTTTCAGAGTCAGGAGGCTTCTTTGTCCTCTCGCTGCGCTCACCCAGTGTGCAGAGAAATACACTCCCACGTAGTGTCCCTCCAAAGAGCTGCTGTCTGTTGTCTGCCTGTTGTTCCTGAGCAGAGGACCTCCCACCACCTCCGCGAACGGCTTTGGCCCCCAGGGAAACTCCAGACCTGAGAAGAGCGTGGGGGGGGGGCATGGGAAGCAAAACAAGAGATTACTGCCACAGCTTTGCTTCGAGCTAAAAGCTAATGTCGTGCTCCTGAGCTCACAGCGGAAACGGTGACGCTCTGATGTTAAGCAGGTGTAACATTCATCATGTTCAACACCGATTTAGCATGCTGGCAGTTCAATATTTTCCAATTAGGAGGACATGTTTGCCAATAACATGGTTACTTGATCATGATGAGCTGATAATTACATATACATGCAATTTAAACTTTAAAACGGCTAACTCTGGACAAGAGAGGAGTTAGGAGATAACCATGAATAAAGGTTAACAATATTACTTTTTAAATCTAGATCAAGTGGTTAAAAACACCAGCATGGTTAAAAATTATTCTTCAAACCCAACAGATACTGTGCACATTTCGGAAACGCACACTCTGAACACACACACACACACACACAAATAGTTTTAATGAATATGAACTGCTCAGGCTCTCAAGCAAATGAGTACTTCCAGAAATGCTTTCCTCTTGCCCTCTTTCACACTTTTCTATTTCAAGGTGCTTTCATTGTTCCGGTCCTGCTCCGGAGATGCATTTGGTGCAGCTCAAGTGAAAAAGGGGTATAATAAATAAAAACCTTGTTTGGCTGATTCATAATGGCGTTTTTATGCCAGTGCAGCAGTCTAGGGCTTCATTAGGAAGGAGTGACATGTCTGCACTCTGCTGGCGTGGACTTTCATTGTTGTTCTGATAGCGAAAGTGCACTCCATCTTCATGCTGCGGGCTACACTGCCACCACTCAAGTCAGGCCTTTCATCAAGAGTGAAAGGCAACGGGGTCCTGAATTGTTCAACCAGTATTTGGTGAACTTCTTACTGCCTTTTTACTCTCTGAACTGCAGCTACTGGAGTTGAATTGATTTTGCCACATTTGTAACTACACACACACTCCACTGTGCATTATAAACATAATACATTAGCCCTGATTTTTTTTTTTTTTTTTAAATCACAGACGAGGACTCGCTATAAGCACATGTTAATCTTCCCTGCACCTACATCTGGTTTAGAAGACTAGTTAATGAATCATGGAAATATTTCTGCTGGCTTTAATAAGACCGACTGTCACTGTGCCTCACTGTTTAGCTGCCAAACTGTTCCTATCTTCCCAACTCGCATTACCCACAAAACTTTTATTATTCAAAGACGATCAATCGAGGGAAAGGGTGTCTGCAGCACAGGAGAGAAATGCAAAAACCACTCTTTATAACTGTTCCACTACCAAAGTGCAGAAATATAATTAAGTCATAAATAAGATTTACAGATGAGGTGACTGAGACATGAACAGACTATAATAATCATGGATAACCATAATTATGGTTGCATCAAGTCAAACAAGAGGAAAAGTTTATTGCTAATGTTTCAGCCAAATGTTGACTGATATGTCAGAGCAACAGTTCCACTGCGGAGTGTGTGACCTTTGATGTGAAATCCCATGATTATTATTATTTTTTTTGTACTCTTTACATACGGGTTTACTTTTTTAAAAGCCGTGCGTTCGAATGTGACAAGTTTGACACTTTGACATCAACATTGCCTTTTGTCCTTTAACCTATTTTTATGGGAAGTTCAAAGTATTATTTGAAAACATGAGGACTGAAAAGCAAGAAAAAATTTTTTTTATCAGCTTGGGTGAACTACAAAAGGCTGAAAAAGTTGTATATTCAGGATATAACTTAAACTTCCGTTGAGCTTCCATAGAAAAGATGAGATGAAGCAGATAAAAATATCAGATCTTTGATGCTACTCTGCTTTGCTGTCATTTTTTTTCTTTTTTCTATTGACATGACCCAACGTGTCCCTGCTACCACACAATATAGTTAGTTTTATTGGAAAACAGATGAAACTGACGAGAAAAAAAAAACAGTTTTAAAGTGTTGCATCATCCTATTGTGAAGTCTCCTCCTATTGTGCCTCCTCATCAGCAGAGCCAGCAAAGCAAACAGCAGTGCTCACTGGCAGTCGGCCACATGAAATCCAAACAAAGAGTAAAGCATTTATATAGTTTATTATTCAAACTGGGTTAGAACATACCGTGGAGGCACAGTGACTTTTTTTTTTTTAAATGGGTGTCTGATAAAATTATTTAATTTAGCAGGTTTCACAGAATGAATGGCTATTTCTACAACATCTTACTTTTATTCTGGGAAAAAAAAGGCCACCTGCAACAAATAGTTTGTTTTGAAAAATCCACACATATTGTAACCTCCCATTTTCTTATAGTTTCTGGTTACACTGAAATACAACATTTAAATATGTGTTTTACATCCAGTTTTCTTGTTCAAGCCTTCAATTACAGTTCCTACCTGTACTTGTTAAATCGCAGGCCATAAAAAGCTGAGAAACTCGTGTCCAGCAAGAGTGAATGAATTAGGGCACTGCCAACATCTGGAGCAGCTGGAGCACACTGTGTGGTTGTACCATCATGACAAAGTATGTGGGAATTTCATGTAGGTTATATGTCTTTTTGGCCTTGAAGTGCATTCCCCTTACCTCATTTAAGAGAGATTTTAAAAACAGTGAATGATTGGTGGTTGGGGTTAACCATTTAACAGATTAAGGTCAGCAGTTGAGGTTAAGAAACAAAAATAAAAATCAGTGAGGAGACTTCCCGCACATTAAAGCAGAAACTGGATCTCACCTTTAGGGTCATCTCTGACCACCAGAAGACCATTTCGACACACGATCTTTCCTGTAGCTGCGTCCACAAACACCAGAGAGGGGATGCTGGTCACCTTGTACTTGTTCCACAGCTTCATCTGTGGAGAAAGAGATGAAGACGTGAGAGGAGAGGTTGGAAAATGTAGATGGAAAACACCTCAAAGGTTTGCTTTGTATTCCTTTCAATTTACCCAGTCTAAAATTATGTTTTCTGTACAGCTTCAGTACACTGAATTGGAGTAAACTCTTGACAAGCATTCAGGAAAACTGCTCGACTATATGATGAAGTGATACATGGGGAAGCCTCATTAAAAGGCAGGAAAAAAAATAGCTTTAGACGGATAAATATAATATATGCGAACTTTTCAGTGTTCAGTTCAGTGCGTCACATCAAAGAGCAGCGTTAGCATTTCTGGGACACGTTTTCTGCACCAGCAGGTAAAAGAAAGTGAGAGCTACCTCAGGAAGCAGACATGTTAAGAACAGAAATGTTTCATATAAAATCTTGGAAGAAGCTTTTGAATTTGAGACAACGTTTCAAAGCTTCTTTTTTTACTTTTGGAGCTATAAAGTATACCCTAAAAGAACCAATTTACTAGATCAAATGTTACATATGACCCTGCACCTTGATTTTTATAGGGAAAATGAAGTGAACAGTGCTTCCTTTGGTCTCAGTGAAACAAGACTCCAAACCATCAAAAACTTTTTGTGGCTCTTTTTTTTGTAAGCAATGACTTTGCTGCAGAAAGATATGTGGTCCTAATATGAGGAGAACACTTGCACACAAGCTGTTTTGCTCATCTGCGAGTGTGTAACAACTGCAGAGGCCAACCGCAAGTCCTCTCCGACAGGAGAGGGCAAGACCGTCTGTCCCATGAACAAGACGACCTGGAGCCTCCGGACTATGTTGGTCTGGACATCCCTCAAAGGGAAACTTCAGTGTCTGCTACAGTCAAGAGTTTCACCACACGCTTCATGCTCCTCTGGAAACTCAATCCCTGCTCACAAATCGATTGGGGTTAGGGGTATTAACTGTGACTGTCTGTGAAAGTTAAACAGTCCCCACTGCATCAGTGCAACTCAGTTGCCTGCTGTCATCCATGGAGACACAGATTTAACCAAAGAAGTTTAAGAGAAGCAAGAGAAAAAGGGAAAAAGCATGAGTGATGGATAAGGTGGCTGCTTCTGCAGTAATCCTTATGTGTCAAAAAAGATTAAATGGAAAACACTGATAGAGTGTCAGTGTTGAACTTACCTAACTGTAGATTTTATTTTTAAAAACAAAATGGTCAAAAATAAAACTATTCAGAAGCAGTTTTTCCCAATCTGACAATACTATGCCATGGAAATAAACATCAATGCAAACCTCAACTGGATTTTAGCACCACATGTTTTGTTGTCATTTATACTTGTACATTTTAATATTTTTCAAGAACGAGACTTGAACTTTACTTTAAATTTTCCAGATTTTGTCTTTATGAAAAGAACACTAGGATTACATGTAACATCGTTGTAGTTTCCTTAAAACATTGTTCTGTTGATGAAAGCTACAGGCTGTCTAATATAATTAAGAAGTCTGCTCTCAAGCTATTTCTGATAAACTTTCAACACTGATTAAAGCTGTGTTAAGGACAAATTTGACAACTATTGTTTTAAGTTGCATGAGTGAAATGCCACTTTGTAAAATGTCCTAAGAAGCAACAGCTAACTGCCAACTAGCTTAGCTTGCAAGGTGAAGCAGTTAGCCTCTCTCTGTTAAAAAGAAACAATAAGAAAAAAGCTTTTGTAAAATATTTGGCACACTAAGCAATGAATTATGTTTGCCTGGAACTTATTTATTTTTGTCCCGTTTATGCTTAGTCTATTGACTTGATAACCTTAAACTAAAAGCTAACGGCTACTTAGCTTACAAAGTGAAGCCAAACGGTTAGCTTAGCCGTGGTAAGGGTAAGAAAAAGTCGATACATGAACTATTTTGACACATAAAGCAACTGATTATATTTGGCTCAATTTTATTAATTCATTCTTTTTCATCCTGATTCTTACAGTATCTATAAACTAAACTCTGAACCAGCAGCTAACAGCTGTTTAGTTTATAAGCTAAACTGTTAAAGGACTAAGGAAAGTACATCTGTAAAGTATTTTGTCACATTCAATGTAGAAACCAACAACTATTTAGATTTTTTTTTTAGTTTTAATCATTAATTTTAAAAAAAAACTATACCCCTGCTGTAAAATAGCATTTTATTGCAGTTTAAATAAATTTGTTATTAAAATAAAAATCCAAAAGTTTTGTTTGTGAATTCTATTGTGAAGCTTTATCTGTGAACTTGTAAGTTTCATTTGTAAATCCCAAATTTTTTTTTTTTTTTCATTTTTTCTAAAGAGCTGCTGGGTTCAGTTTTCATAAGGACATAAACTAAGATTGTAAGACTGTTGGTCAGAACCAAGCTTGGTAACATTCACGTATTTAAAGAGTTCATGGATGAAGGGAGGAGCTGGAGCAGATATCACAGAAGCTCAGTCAGCAGACATACTTTCACAAAACTCCTGATTGTCTGATAGCCAGCAAGCGTTTCATGTTTTAGCTGGTAATGAACATCGATTACCTTTGTTAAAATGTGATATGAATGTTACCAACAAATACCATCTATAGGGTGAAGAACGGGATAAACCCGTCATGGGGCCACACAGAAATTGGGCACATGCAACATCATATAAATAAAATGGGACTCAAGCTTCTTCATATAAATCATCAAGTAATCAAATTATCATTACTTGATAATTTTACATTGATTTTCACGGTTGTGTTTTTTAAAATTCCATATGGGTTTTCATAATTCCTGTTTTTATTATTTACTCATCATTTCTTGCACCTGCAATGGACTATTGAAAAAGCATCTTGATTGCTTGATGAAAGTGGAAAAATTGGATGAGCAAATGATGGTTTCCACCACGCTTTACATGCAACCTCTTATGCAGTTAAGGCTAGATTCTTCAATGCTAATGTGTGAAAGATTATTGTTCTTTTTTTTTGTTTGTTTGTTTTGTAGAAATACATACATTATCAACCCAAAATGGTGTTGGCCAATTATTGTTTTGTAGATTCAGTGCATCAAATCCACATGCTTTCTCAAAGAGAGGCTATTCATTATCGATATCACCAGAGTGTGTAACAACGGAGCTAAGCAGGAACTTTGGCTATATCATTACACACTGGTTTAACTACGCCAATAACCCTTGCAGGGAGGTCACCGACTGTTAAGACTCAAGGGATTGGAAATCCATGCTAAGAATCCATTTAGTCTTCTTGACATGCAAGAGTTAGTCTCACACTATGCTCACTGCTCATCACACTAATTGGATCACGCATTGCTGCAGATCCATATCCAGAAGAAGTGAGCAAATCAGCCCACTGTGGGACCGGTGCATGTGGAGAGATACCAGGGTTGAAAATCTTTGCTAATCAAAGAAAATACTGATCCTTCTTAGAGGCTGCTTGGTGGGATCAGTGACTGCATTCATTTACCACCTCAGCCTGTTTGAGTGTGAATGAGGAGGGGGAAAAAAAGGCAGAGAAACTAATTCTAGTATCCACATTCCCATGTTAAATGTCATGTGGAGCCACTGCCTTCATGCTTCATTGCACTGATGCATTTATGGCTGCATTACACACTTTAAGAAAGGAGGTTAGCCTAGGTGAAAAAAAATCCACTGTTCTGTGGTCTGAAACTTTAAAACTCACACACATCTGCTTCAGTTTTTCAAGTCACTTATTCAAGGCGTGTAATCTGCTCTACAATAAAATTTGGCCTGTGTCAGTAAGCGGTGGGTCCCCACAGTGACTGTGGAGGAAATTTCTTCAATCAGCATTCTCAATTCACCTACGATTGTTTGAACCCCATCTCCACAGATCTGATTTCACTGGACCGCTGCGACTTGAAGCCTCTGCCAAGCACTTCCATGGCTGCTTCATTACAACAGTGACACTACAAAGGAAAGTGAGTCCTTTACAACCAAGGACATGAGAGAAATCCCGCTGTGGTGCTGATAGCAGCTCTGTCCTTTATCTTTGAGCATTATATGGAGGAGCACATGCTGATAATCCAGTTTATACCTCTGAAAGAAAATGAAAAATAAAAATAAATCAAAGCCGAAATATAGACTTCAGTGCACAGAACATTTGGGGGAATTTAGTTAAACCTAGTTATGAATTCTCCGTGGCATTTGTGATCTGCACAAATGCTCCGCATATAAGCTCTTCATTCATGTCGAGGGGAATTTATTGGTGCTATTTGCATCACAAGATTGTGGGAAGAAAAAAAAAGTAATGCATTCCACAGAGGAAATCGTGTTCCAGTTTTATTTTGTTAAAATGTGTGGAGGAGGAGAGTTTAGTAAAAAAAATCTCCTGCACAGGAATGTGAACATTGGACCAATATCTTTCTACCGATCTTATTTGTTACGTGTCTGAATTCATTTGCTGGGGAGGTTGTGTGATGGACAGACCATTCCACTCAAGCCATGTTCAACAAAAGCATTTCTCTTTTACTGGGACTTTTATTGAAAGCGCCTGCAGGCAGTGTGATCTCTGACCATGACAACATACTCTACTGGAGCAGTGAAGACCAGAGACTATGATCCTCTCAGCTGACTTTTTTTTTTTTTTTCTTACAGCTTTTTCTGTGTGAGATGGACAACTTAATCTGCAAATGAATTCAAACCAACATGTTAGCGCAGGGTAGCATCAACACTTCATCATGTGTTGGCAGGCAGGTTTCAAGTAAAATCTGAAACATTTTGCATTTTCTTCCCCGTCCTCAGGTAGCAGAAAAAAATTTGGACCAACCTTCTCCCGACTGAACCACTGAACTCACTTCTGGCTGGGCCCCTGTGGCCAGCTTTCACTTACATTCCTCCAGGCTGGACCCCGCCTCTGCTCAATCTGCTCCCGAGGTACTCAGCAACTGCCTGTATCCACTTCAAAATGCTATTGCTGCTCTTAAAGGCTACAAAGAAAGCTCTCCTTCCCACCTCTCGGCCATACTTCAGCCCATGCTGCACCAGCTAGCGTATATTACTTAGACCTTCCATCTGTGTGGCTCTAACCCGACTATCGCTTTACCAGGTCAAGAGTTTCCCTGCTGGGGATCTCCCAGTGGTGAAGTACACATCTCAAAGCTCGTAACAGCTGCAAGAGCTGCTGGCACTTGTATCTGTGTGATGACCTCTCTAAAACACGCTTCATTTCCATTTCACTGCGTTTTGCATTTGGATTGGAAAAATTATTTTATCTTTAGGACTGTCATTCATTTTTTGCCATGCACTTTTCATGGATTTAAAAAAATTGCTTCCATTTCCCCCCCCCCTCCATTTCACAACCACTTCCGCCCCCTGCCCCCACTTGACAGCTGTGTTGCTAAAATGTAAGAAGTAGAGGCCACCCACTCCAATCTACTCCACTGGGCTCATTACAGTTTTATATGCATCAAGCGGCCATTGTGACGAGAACATGCCCTTCCTGTGAAAATTGCAGAGCTGGAAGCATAACGCTTGCAGCTTCGCTCTTCAGTGTAAAATGTTGTGAAATCACACATTTAATAATCCTTTAACATTTTTCGGCCACACCGTTTTGCCCGTGCATCTTACACAACACAGATGGGAGAAACTGGCCATTGTTGCCAAGGCAACCAGCCCCCACCCTTTCCCCTTCCATAAAGTCAGGACATGTCACCAAGTGGCAGGCACTTTTTTCGGCTCTTGGTTAATAATTCAGTGAAAAATAAACGGTTTTTGTGAGGAAAACAGGTGCTAGAATGTCAGAAGGCTTTGGGTGAAATAACCCGGCAGGAAGAGAGAGAATGAATGAGGAAGTGGAAGAGGGAGCAGAAAGAGGTTGTGCGGAGGGGGAAGGTTCCCCTCCCCTCCAGCCTTGCAAGGAAGGACAAAAGCTACCCCTTGAATACAAGCTCTAGACCTAAATTCAGACCCTGCGTGGTGAGAAGTTTTTATGTCATAAAGTAGGCGACGCACACAAAAAAGGGGAGGTTTGTAAGGGAGTAAAAAGCCAGAGCTCAATAGGTATCTGCTGCATTGTCTCTCCGCAGGAGCGGGCTGTCCCCGAGGCTGGCATTCTGGGAGGTCAAGGGTCAGGATGGCAGGGGGTGCATTCTTTACTCCCAATGGTGCTCAGACCAGTCGGTCTCCCTCCCCAACCCCCCCGAAAACGTATTGTCTCTCTTGCATCTCCTCGTTTTAGATAAGAGCAAAGTGTAAACTTCTCCCAGAAACAGATGCAAGACGGCAAGAAAGTGAAAAATAAAAAATTCAAATTGTGTCCTTTTCTCTCTGCTTTAGTCCTCCATTCAGACTTAAGTGACATTTTCAATCACAAGAATGGATCTTTTTGAACACACTTCATCCAAGGAGAGCAGTTTTTTTTTTCCAAAAAAAAGAAAAAAGTAAAAACACCCGTCTTGTAGACACTGGTATGATTTTCATGTGATTTGAGGCATCTGTTTGTCATGTGATCCATTTCTGAGAGCTCTTATGGATTGCTTCTTTCACTGTTCACGCAACTCCATCCTTTAAGCTCATGTGTCACATTTTCCTGCATAGACCACATATATGTATCCACTAATTTTAAGGCTTAGTTGTTACCCATTAAACTCATATGCACAGTAATGATTTACTTCCTAACAAAAAAAAAAAGGTTAGAAACTTGTGGTATAAACACTGTCATGGATCTCAGGTGGTTAAAGCTCACTTAACTCTGCCATCAGTCTGCACTTCATCAAGTCGAGGCCTGCTGGCTCTGACAGACACACTGATAGGAGTGATATAAAGCTGCTCTGGCTCTGGACCAGATCTGTCAATTACCTGAGTGCGACCCTCTGAGAGGGGCACTGCAGACTCAAACTGATTATGCAGCTCATGACTTGGAAAGCCTCGTGCATTTTTTGGAGATTCAAACGCTGCCTTCCAAAAGGTAATTCAACCCGTGCAGTCTGCAGTAATCCAACAAATCATGGAAGGATTCTGCAGTCAAATGATAATTTGTGCTGCAGCCAGTACGTATTAATAATCAGACAAAGCCCAAATTAAAATGAGCCTTCGGCTAGATTTTTTTTTTTTATGCACAGCTTTTAACGCTTGCAGCTCAGTTAGCTGCACCCAGCTGACAGACTCACAGCAACATTAATTCCAGCCATTACCGTTTCTCTGGTACCCTGATTTCCTGGAGTGCTGACGACAGCGGTGGGGGTAATTTAGACAGCTTCCCTCATGCGACCTCTGTTTGCCCTCACATTTACCTGCCACCACTCCTCCTCCTCCTCCTATGTTCATGTCATACTGAAGCCACGGAGGGTCTGCTTGAGCTGGAGCTCAACCCCTGCTCCCATCACAATAACACATAAATATTTATGGAAATTTGAGGGTAACATTTTAGACACATGATCAGTGTTTGGGCATAAATCAGGAAAGATCTAAATCTTATAGACTCCAATCTAAGGGGTGTTGTGCTGGCTAGTTTAGACTATTCTGTCTGTGCAGTTCTGCACAACAAAAACAGTCTTGGTTCGAATGCTTTCTAAAGGGAAGGTGAAAAGACTTCAAGAAAAAAGAAAAGTATGTCCATTGGCCTTATGTTGAGCCTTAGAGAGTTACCATGACCTAGATAACACAGTCTATACTAGCATTTTGCTTGTTTTGTTTGTTTGCACACTAATTTTCCATTTACATTTAATCAAGTTTCATGCATGTGTAATTCAGATTTAACGGCAGCATTCAAAAAGTGACCACGTTACTGAATACTTATGACTAGCAGTAAGTAAATAAATAAATAAATAAATAAAATAATTTTAAAAAATGAGTTACCTGAACTTTACCTGAGTATTTTAATGCTATACGCTTTTATTATTGGGCAAATAGATGCTGCTGGGGGAAAAAAACAAACAAAAAACATCTACAACAGTCACGTGTTTATGTATGAATCAGATTTAGAATCATCTTGATAAATTACTTATTTACATCACATGGCATCTCCAATTTTTTTCAGGCGACTTTGCATCAAAAATGATTAAAAATAACTTTACCTCCAGCAGAAACAGTGTGTCTAAACAGTGATGTCACATACATAATAATATTGGACATGTCAAAGTGGTACTTTTACGTTTTGCATTGCCACCAAAACTTGATTCACTGGTACTTCTGGTGAAGTAAATGATCTGAATACCAGAACTGCTGTGAGTGCAGTTATAAATAGAGTAAAAGTTATTACTATTAATCAGTTTAGAGCAGCTTATCAGAATATTTTGCATATAGCTACCCTTAGATAAACATTTCTGATTTTTCAGTCTACAGCAGACAAATTTATATAATAAAAGGGACATTAAAGTAATTATGTTACATTTTGAGTATATGTTTTTTTTCTTTCCCTTACTTGTTTAAGCATTTTATTCAGGGGCTGAGATCAACTAGAAAAGGGTGTAAAAAGGCAGATAAAAGGATCTAAATGTGGTCTACAAGAGGAGAATTTATACATATTTAGGGGAATGGAGCCTGTGAACTCAAATACAAGTCATTTTCATCTTAAGTGTTTAAAAACACAATAAACCTTCTTCCCAGGGAAGTTATATTATTCTTGTGGTCAAGGTCATCACTTGTGGTTGCAAAATTAAGTGCTCATGACCCGTCCGTGAGCGGAAGACAACCTTCCATGTATGTAAGAGTCTCTCCTTGGCTTCTGCTGCAAGTCATTTTCACACGCTCCAATTCTCTCCCTGAATTTATTCGTCCTCGCTGGGATCAATCTGTTTTTTAACCGTTTGGGAATGGACACAGATGAGTGGACTGATAACATCACGATTTGCTGCCACTACTGCCTTTTCTTCAAACACAGGCTCCCCATTTAGACTTCTTGTAATGTTTCTGTCAGTCCGTCAAGGTGAACCTCCATGTGGGTGTGATCGCCCTCATGCACTGCCACAAGTCGGATTGATTGAAACGAGCAGACAACTGGAAGAGTAGGATTACATGGGGTGGTCAGCAAGACGCTCTCGTGTGTGTGGATAAGCCCAGAGTGCACAGAATGAGATCCCTTTCATCTGCAAGGCTGTTTTCTTGCTCTTGGGTTTCTCACTTCTGCACGGCAAGTGGTGAATCTGACTTTAAGAGCAATAAAACTTGCTCCCGATGGTGATTTGCGGCACCCTCGGCATTAGAAAAATGTTACGTCATATTATGCTTCCATTATTCTTGCCAGCTTGCTTTGTCTTGATGCAACAAACAGAGCGAGTATGATATGAAAACAGCACTATATGTCCAACGTTTACTCTCAAAAGAGGTAAAATAAACTTAATGACAACAGCCGCTTTGCTCATAATCTCTTTCTTACTGAACACAGTTACATAAATGGTACATTAAACATGGTATGTTTGCAGCAGCTTTCATGTCTCATCTGTTGCTACAGCAACAGGAGAGAATTTTTTTTCCACCTCATCAATTCTCACTTACACCTCATTGACGTTGTAACCATAACACAGCTGAGCCTCCACTCAGTGCCAACTAAAGACCAGCTCGGTGCGCTCCTGTACTCTGTAAATGTGCACAATATGCGTATGCTCAATGTGTGGACTCAGGCAGTAAAAGCCACGCTGCTTTTATTGTTTAAATAAAAAAAAACAAACCTGGAAGGTACAGCGTTTCAGCCAAATTGCCCAGGAGAAGTCACACCTCCGCCTTCAGTTTTATAACAAATCACACCTGTCTGCATAAATATGACAGAGAGAAGCTAAAAACAGCAGCAGGTACACGGGTGGGTAATGTGGAAGTGGATCCATCTTGCAGTGTTTCTGGGCGCCAGTGATCACGTTGGCTTATCACCGTTAATATGTGCCGGACTTTCCAACAGTATAGTAACTAAATTTGCAGAAGTTAATGAAATTTTCATGTACCACAACCCTGGGCTGAGAATCAAGTCCGGTTTCATTTTTTCCAACTTTTTCCTCATATAGAAGAAAAGTTTTAAAGCTTTAAGCCTGCACCGAAGTAAGTTATTATGACAGTGAACACTGGTCCTCCACCGTCTCAAACCACTCATGTTGGGTCCAAAGTTTCCATCGCTTTGTAATAACAAGGCTAAAAGTAGGTGCTGTAACTATGTACAGTATGAAAACACTATTTTTCATTGAAAAGGAGACATATAATGGAAAAGAAAGTCCCTTTTACAGTGCTATAGAGGACTTATTAGGTTTTTTTTTTCCAAACGACTTGGTGGTAGCACAATCTTGTTACTCTGTTTAGGGCAGTCCAGGTCATTTGCAACAGCTTGAAGTGAGGAGCACAAACCTACAACATAGATTTAAAAAAAAGAGATGCACCCTGTGGAGCAGATCTCCTAAAACTGGCTGCCATGAACACAGCTGTAAGGACATGATCAGTAGGAGGCCTTTAGTGCTGTATGTCTGGTACTTAGACAAAAGCATGTCACGTGCATTGCATTAACACATCTGGAAGCTGTCTCTTAAAAAAAAAAAAAAAAATACATATGCCTCTTTAAAGCATGCCAACTTCTGCTTGTAATCCTTAATTATAATTATATACCAGCAAAAGACCTTAGTAGGGGGCTTTTAATACCAATGATGGCTCAGTGGCTAGGACTGCTGCCTCACAGCGGAAAGGTTTCTGGTTTGACTCCCAGGTGTCCATGTGGAGTTTGTCCATGGGTTTTCTTCAGGTACTCTGGCTTCCTCCCACAGTCCAAACACATTTATGTCAGGTTGATGATTCTAAATTTCCCGAAGGTGTGAATGAGTATGGTTCATTGACTATACGTAGCCCTGCGCTGGACTGACAGGGCGTTACCCGTCTCTCACCTGTGCTGAGCTGGGGTAGGCTTCAGCAGAACCCCGTGATCCTGCAAAGGGATTAAGTGGATATAGGAAATGAATGATTGAAAGGATCTTGAAATCATCTTCAGTAACACTTGTAGTCTGCTCGACTTAAACACATCTAATTAAGTGAAATAACCATATTAATGTGAAAAGTGCAAATTGTTCAGACCTGCTGTGCTCAGCTGGATACTGAAAAGCTATTTTTTGGCCCGATTTTACCCGTCACAACCAGAAGGGAGCCTTATTTATCACAACTATACCCCGTGTCTGCTCAGCATCATAAAAGGTACGGTTTTGACTAACCGCTAGTACAAAACCGCCTGTGGACATGTTGCATGTATACACGTAAACACAAAAGCACACGTGTGCTATCTGGGCTTGACTAAGTGCCACCTTTTCATGTCTTACATCTTTCATCTACAGTTGATGTTATAATCACTTCCAACAAAAACAATGGGTCCAGTTTCCAGAGGAAGAGGCTGTTCTTTCTCTTTCTGCTCGTTACCTGAGCTACCTTCAGCTCTGCCATTTCTGGCTACACAGTGACACTTTATATCCACCCATTAATCGGCTTCCTTTTCTAGTCAGATGCTCACTAAAAGTCACGTCTGTTTGGTTGCAGCTGCAGGCTTGCCTCGTGCATTTTTACAGACGTGCTGTACATCTGGACCCCCGTCGTATCTTTCATAGCTGCCCCTCCCTCTGCCTGCTTTCTTCTCAGCTTATTCCTCCCCTCTAACAACACCTTTTAAAGCAACAAAAATCAGGCTCCCATAAACTTCGTCTCCATCAGCATCAGCCCAGTGTCTCACGGGTGTGGATTTTATTTCATCCAAATTGAGTGCTGCACAAAATGGCAATATTTTTGGTAACTAAAGTGTATTTATAGGCTATAATTAAAACAGGTGACCTTTAAAACATGGAAATGTTCCAGACAGTTTGAATGCTTTGTACTGCATTTTTATCCTCGAACCAAAACTATTTAATCGGGACGCTGGGGATTTCATTTCACTGCGTTTGCGTCAACACATAAAAGGGAAGAAAGACAATGGAAATGTAAATTCAACCGAGAGGAGATTTGAAACGGCAACGAGAATAAAACGAACATAAAGGGATGTCGTAAAAATGCTTCCCTGTCAAACGCTGCTTTGAGAAGCGGTTTAAAAAGACTCGACTGATCGGGTTGGCCTCAGCTCTGGCAGGCGGCTGCTGACCTCAGGAGCTGCATCAGAAAAGACGGGTCACTTTTTTGTTGTAAGCGGAGTCCTTGGAACCATCTGTAGCGCTCTGCCAGAAGACCCGAGGCTATGCCTCCTTTCATACGCGGTTATAAAGAGGTCTGATGTGCAGCTCGGAGCCAAACTCCCACTGAGCCTCAAAATAAACATCCATCAATTTTCTAGATACTTTGGGTCAGAACTGTGGTGAAAGCACAGCAAGCAAAGTGTCGTTTTTTTCCCCCTCTTACAACTTCCTCCAGCACTCTTTGGGGATCTATCAGTACAGCTGAAAGCCTGTAGGGGTGGTGAGGATTTCTTAAATGACCTTAAATGACTGGGGTCAGTGCACAAGTCTTTATGGGACCATCTTGGTCTCTTTGCTTTTTGGAGCCTGAACATTATGCCACAAATACTAATACACAGACAGACAGTCATGCAGTTATCAAATGTATAGTTTAAGAGCCACTTTAAGTGCCATTTTCAAATTTGGATAAAGGGTTGGGTGCTAAGCTTTCTTCTTGCAAAGCACAATGAAGCAATAAAACCCTTGAGAACAGCTCATGTGTTGCTTTACAAGGTCACCACTGAACTCTGAAGGTGTAAAACCTAAGATTTAAACTTTAGAGGCAGAAATGAAAGAATAACGAGAATTTAAGGGCTTCTTATGCCACAAAAGTGTCTATTAAACAGGAATAAAACCTCGTGAAACGCATCAGCCGGGACCTTTGAACACTGTCGCAGGAACAGGATGATGTCACGACTCAACCGTTTCGCCTGACGACGAGGGACTGATTCACTTCACAAAAGCCTTTTGTCACTTTTGTCAGGGCAGATGTTTTCCGTTCATGTAATAAGCCAAACAAAACATAAAAAGAGGTTTAACAGATATATTCTTTGTGTTACTATCCACACAAGATTAGTTTATAACCTCACGTAAGCCCCTTTAAAGTTCTTCACTAGTACTTGTTGTGAAACTGTGCCGAGAGGCAACAAAAATGATAACAAGAGCGGTTTTCAAACAAACCTGTAGCAGGGAGAATCAAAAAAAAAAGCTGACAGGATCAAATAAAGGCCAGAGCAGACACAAAAGGCCGAGAGACTTTAGTGTCAATTTTCAGGGTCACGTCACCCTGGTGGAGGGCGGATTGACAGGACCCGGCGCAGGTTCAAAGTTCAAGACTATAACAGTTCAGCTGCAACAGAGAGACTTTAATCTCAGCCTTCAATCCACCAGCCCCTGATCAACTATGACACCTCTGGCTAAGCTTTCAATTAAACTTCAATATGAAAAACTAAAAGTCAAACTTTCACTCATCCCCATCATATACTTTACACCTGAGGGTTTTTTTTTTTTTTTTTTTTTTAAATGGGATCAGTCTTGTACAAACCTGTAAAAAAATCTCTAAAAACAGGAGAAACAGCAAAGGAAAATACACTGCTCCGTGGTGTATTTGTAATTCAGCTCCACAGGTCTGACAGCTCGGATCTGAAGCCTCCTGCAGGTACAGGTGGGGGTCGACAACCCTCGCTACGTCTCTTCTGATATCTTATTTCAACTACTGAAGAGCTTTATAGACAAAAACACGTAACCCATGGGCATCATTCGCTCCAACACGTCTCCATTATCCACTTTTATTGCATTGTTGCTGCTGCAAAAGCCTAAAAGGATTCAAGCCACTTGCAATCATTAACTCGGCCATCATCAGATGTTTTGTTGAAATGAACGTCTGTCCTGCCAAGATGAGCATGAAAAGAAATCGAGGGTGAAACAAGGAAACCCTACAAGCATTCGTGAAGATCTGTGGACCACACCTTTTAAATTAAGCTAGCATGTCGCAGTTAGGTGCCAAGTCAAGCACAGCTCACTTTGAAAACGAGTGAGCTCAGGTGACCTTGTTAAAGCTCAAATGTGCACGGGCTGTAAAACTTTTTCATTTTATGGTGATCAAGGCAGAAAGGTTAACCAATGATGTGAGTCAGTTGGATGAATGAGGTGAGGGGGACATTTGTACAGACTCTCCTTTGACATTTGATATTATGCTGTCAAATCACCGTGATTTCAATATGAAGAATGCACAGAGTAGTCTAACTCACATAGGGTTACGACCATCGCATTTCAAAAGGCACTGTGCACGCTTTTTCCAATACAAATGTGCAGCCACTAACTTATTTGTGGGGTTTTTCCACTCATTCAAGTGCAGTTCACCTCGGTCTTTTCTGCATTGCATAAGCTTGACTTTGTAATTGTCCTTCGTACATTACGGGTCATTTACGGCCCTTTAAATATTTCAGACGTCACAGCAGTCCGAGACCTCAGAATGACCTATTATGATTCGCAATCAAGCTTTATATTTATAACAGAAAACACTTTGTGAGCCTTCCAACAATCATAAAGTCAGAGGATTAAAAACCATGCTGCAGCTTTGCTTGTCAAAGATCCGTCCAATTCTTTTACAAGAACAGGAAAAAAATAAAAATACAAACTGCCAATGACTTGTTTGTAGTTAACGTCAACCACATCTTAGGGCATGAATAGGAAAAAAAAACTATTCCAAAACAGAGATTAAGGGCAGGACGTCTGTTTCCATGCTGTGTATTTGGAGCCATTAATTCATGTGACCTTTGTAGTCTGGCAAAAAGGCTGACACAATGGTCCGCCGGGGGAGGGAGGGTTGTCCTTTAACACTTGGACTTCCTCCAACAGATCTGGTCCGAGCTAAAAGGAAAACCTGCACAGAGCTGAAACTACAACCAAACAGAAGCGGAGGAAGAACAGGTTCAACTCTTTTAAAAGTGCTTGAGAAAAAGAGTAGAAATGTACAAATGTCCCAAATGAGAAACTGGCAAAGCTGGAGATATACAAGAAAAGCTTCCACTTTCGAGAGTCACCCAAAGTTTGAGAGACTAAGCAGATTTGACGTCCCGCTAATGAGAAAACCCCCGTAAGCATTATTGTCCTCAGCTGGGTTTGAAAAGCTGTCCGGGGAAATGTGATTAATGTTTTCCATAAAACACAGAGAAGAAAGTCCCCAGAGATCTGGACCGAAGGAATGAGAGTTGCGCGTTTCAAAGTGAAGTTCAGTAATAGGCTACAATTAAACTGAGCATTGCCTCGCCAAGGCAGGAGGCCCTCCCATTAATGAGTCATGGAAGACCACAAGCAGTGGCCATAAAAATGCAACAGCCAAGAGCAAATTAGAAGCCCAAACAAGTAAGAAAAAGGCAGTGAAGTAGTTTTCCAGTACACCTCTAGAGCTGTGGGAAAAAAAAAAAAAAAAGTCAGTCCAGAGTATTTTTGTTTTTGTTTTGGGTTATGATAACCTCATTTAGACCAGGTCTGGGCAATGTCACCGCCGATTCTTGCAGCTAGGATCAGGCCCTACATGCATGCAGACAAAGAGGACAAACATGGCTGGGGCGAGGCATCTGTGGAAGCCTGGAATGCAATTTGGCTTTACTGGGTTTATAAATAACCATCAGACACAAAAGGTGCTGCTGTTCGAAGCCGGACCGCTCTTTCACAGCCTCCTCGTTACTACAAACGTCTCACCGGAGCACTTAGCAGCAGTGTCGGGCCGCCTTCGAGTGTCCCTGCAGCTCCAGAATCAGCAGTTAATCATGAACGCGGAGAAGAATAGTCAAAGCAGCCTTTGTACAAGGTGGTAGTGTGCACGCAAAGAAGTGTAGGTTAAGAGGGAACGAGTGGGAAGAATTCAATCAAGGTCCAAACTTTCAAAACAAAACAAGAACATCATTACTCTCCAACGCACCGCACCAACCGGACGTCAATGAACGTTACCACATAGAAGAGGATACTGTTTTATGTTAGATGGAAAAGAGGTTTTTTTTTTTCTAGTGTTTGGATAAATGTGGGATTTGTTTCAGCCTTACAAAAAGTAACAGTCTTAAGTGAAAAAAAAGTGAGAGAAAGAGTGAGAGAAGTTTCTAGAAATCTTTCCAGAGATTTAAAGTTTTTCCTTTTGTTTTTTTTTTTAACTCCACTGACAACTGAGCTAAAAAACATCCAAAACACAAGTCTGAACATTTGGGAAAGTCCAGCTCAAAATCCTTGTTACATTTTGCTGACTTATTATTTTCTGATGAATAAAATGTCAGATAAAAGCAGCCTTTTAAAAAGGGAAAGAAACCAGAAAGCTTCTGTTACAAAATATTACCTCCGCAGCTTCTGATTACAGACTACACCATCCATTACTTTTACTTACTTATTCTTGCCATTCATCCATTATGTTTCGTCGTCATTTCAGCTACTTTGTGTCAGAGATCAAGCACAAATAATACTTCGTGCACACAGAAATTATGTCAATAAAATGTACCAAAAGTAGCTACTTGAAGCCACTGCAGCCACCGGTAAAAGGAACTTCTCAATCCCAGCAAAGGTTTTAAAGATGTGCGAGTATTTTAATCCTCCTCTAATCTATGTTGCTGTGACAGTCCGTGGGCAGTCTTTTCTCGTTTTCACCGGTGACTGCAGAGAAATGTGCAACCCATCTGACTGGGACCAAACTGCAAGACAGCACATCAGCTCAAGCAGGATTAAGGCAGTTTTGGAAATAATGAGACAATGTGGCTGTAGGGATGTGGGTGCGTAGCATAACGACATGAAAAGTGGCAGGTATCTGAATAGGCGCCGAGCGTATCCGTGCAAAGATAGCTGATAGGACAGGATTACTACGTGAATCATTCTGGGCTGCCACATTACAGCCTTTATCCCTTTTCCTCGTGGTTGCCGGGGAGCAGGAGCAGCAGGCTCCTTCCGTCTCCACGGAGGCGACAATCAAGATAGAAATCAGGTTGGTTTTCATCTCAGACTTCTCCCGACCTTTCCAGCTCCCCATTTTTCTCGCCTCTCTCCCACCCTTCTGAATAAAAAGGACTGTAATGGCATGCATTAAGAAAAGTGGAGAGGCAAGAAAAAAAAAAAAAAAAAATCAGGGAAGCGGGGTGAAAAGGTGACGGACTGCACAATAGCCAGTCACAGCATATTTCAATTCTTTTCTCTGATACACAGTCGAAATGGGAAAGAGGACGGCTGGACAATATGTTCCTGCATGTGTCCCATTCCTCATGTGGTGGAAAATTGGATTGTGATGCTGAGTTTGCTCTCCTGTGCAATCATTCAGTCACACAGTTTCGTTACAAAAACACCTCCATTTGAATTTATTCTGCTTTTTCTGGTCACCAAGTAAGATCCACACTTTCAGGACGCTGGCAGAGGACCATCTAGAAAAAGCAGTCTGTAAAATAGCATCCAGATCCAATTCATCAAGTCTTTTAACACCTTTACGCACTCATTACACTTTTTTCAGCCAGTTCTGATTTTCTTTCCAAGAACTAGAATTATTTACCCTTTTTTTTTTAAAGTTTAATTTCCAATGAAAGTGCTCCAGAGGTATTTAGTTTAAATCCAACAGAAAAGGAGTCACCCAGGGGTGAAAGCAGATTTAATTTCTTCCCAGAACTATCACAACCATTCAACTCATCTTTACACATCCCCAAAAATACTTTAATACTGCAGCATGTTGTGTAGTTTCCTTACATGCTTCAGACCTTTTTCTTGTTAAAATGAGTATAAGATAATTGTTTATGGTCTTGTTATTAGTCACACGAGTTGTAGTGTTTTTCTCCAAGCAGCAGTTTTGGTGAGTGCAGAAATAAAGTTAATCTAAATCTACTTACTGTTAAACTAAGAGAATAAAATAAATAAATAAATAAATAAAAAAGAGAAAGAGAGATCATTATCAGTATTACAAAGTATTGATGAGTACACAAGTGTGCATGCCCTGGAAAATAAACATGTGGAATGAATTTAAAAGGGAGTTTATCGGTGCTTGGATGTGTTCAAGTTGATTGTAAAATAATATATTCAAAAACATAAAAAGGTGGTGATGGTTCAAGGAGATAGTCTGGCTGACTAGACGGTGAAAATTTAAAACCGATTACATGTCTGTGTGCTGTTTACAGTGTTATGTTTGCATCAGCAAGAAAGTGTAATTAAGACCCAAGTTTGCGAGACTCAGTTCAGGGTAAATAAAATACTAATCTACGGACATTTTACAGATGTCAGGCGTGGCCCGAATGCAGTAAATGTTGCATGCAAAGAACGACGGCCATTTGAGAATGCTACTTGAAGTGAGCTTGAAGGACTTGTATCTTCAAGCACTCTTGAGGCCAAGTACTTGTTCTGGTCTGGGGTTTTACTCATAAAATTCATAAATTAGTTTATTAGGTTTGCAAATTCTTTTACACAACAACCAATCAGGCTGGTCGTTGCGTCTACAAGCCGAGCACAAATTGAGAGACAATCACACAACCAAAGAGCAACCCCATGCCCACAAAGTTGTCCTCAGACGCCTCTCTTTTTACACTCGCGTCATTGTGCGGATCCATTTGCCCACATTTTACACATGCACAAGTCCTTTCAAAGCAATCTGTGCATTAATGTCAGCGTTTAGTGTCGTGCAGAGTGTTGTTATGTTTGCAGAAAGGGATGCAGCTTGCCAGTGTGGAGCGGATCTAATTAAATGCTGTTCCACATTAACAGGATTGAGCGAACCTACACATTTCTGCCTGCTCCCCTCCAGCCTCTGAGTGGCATTTGCTGTAATGCAAACAAGCAGGAACTAGCTGAGGCGCTTCCTAGAATACACACACATCCCGCCAGACGCAAACCAAAGCGACATCCGTACACTCAGATGTCCAACGCGCTTTTGTGACTTAGGTTGTCGGAACATGGCGGCAATGTCAGAGCCTCACAAAAGGCAAGCGGAGGCATTTCCACTGCGAAGGGCTCGGATCCTTTATGCAGCTGTGGGCGATACGTGGAGGTGTAGCCCCTGCTGTCACTCCTAATGTCTAATTACAGGTGTTGCTCTACTTCAGTCATCTGCATTTAACTTAATGCACTTCATTTATGCACAGAGTCATTTTCTTGTCATTGGTTTGTAGGGATTTAAAAACAAAAACAAAATTAAAATTAAAAAAATTCAATGTGGCTCAAGTTTTGCTCCATGTGTTACCAAGCAGGAAACGGTGGTTTGTCAAACATGCAGCTCCCTGCAGAGTGAACGACAAGTGGCTCGCCTGCCCTAACATAAACTTCCAGCTAAATTTAAAAGCACTGATTGCGGGTTTGCACATTGTGGACGAAGCTTTTTTTTTTTTAAATTAGATACAAGTCATTTAGAAGGAACCACAGGTCATTATGCAACAATCCCATCACTTCCGTTGTACCGAGACCAAACTATGCATCATTAAGACCACAACTCTGCGACTTCTGGAGAACGGTCCAAACAGACGAAATATAAAGTGTCTGAACTTCAAGACATAAACACCAGGCCTGTATCCTGACAAATAAATGGGAGTGAGCTGCATAGCGGGGGGCGCTTCGCTCTGTGTTTATGTGCTCACTCACAATTGTTAAAACAACAGAGTGACTGGACAAGATCTCTGCAGGCGCTGCGTTACAAGACAGACTGCAATAATCAATGCAAAACATGGTTTCGCTCAGCTAATATTTATAACTTCTGACAGATAAGCTACCACAAAGAGACCGCACAGCATGCTCTCTCTCTCTCTCTCTCTTTTCTGCCCATCTCTCCTTCTCTCTCAAAGCTTTATGGAGCTGAAATATTTCTTGACACTTTTATTTACTCCCTCGCCGTAACAGATCGCTTTAAAAAGCAGTTTGAAGTCAATCTACCTTTAAACCCGTCAAAAGTTCTGATATAAGGGGTCCCTGGCTCATTAGTGGAATAACGACAAAAGCTCATTGAACGGGAACAATGTATTCAGTAAAACTACATTTCTGCACCAGAAAATAACCAACAGTGGTCTTGTCCACATGTTGAAAAAAAAAAAAAAAGGAAAATTGTAATTTTTTTTCCCCCAGGTGGTATTAATGTATAATAACAGAAGTTGAAATCAATTCTGCACTGAATATAGTCCAGGTTAGATTGAAACCTGCAGAATATTTAATTGTCTGTGAGCTCCGACTCCAGTCTTTATTTATTTATTTTTTTCTTCTCTTTGTGGAAGTCCTTCTGCGCTGGACCCACGGATCGTAAAGTCTGTAAACTGTGTCCTTATAGATTTCTGGAACAGTCCAACCCCGTATTTTGCAGCATGTACAGCAAACCGCATACATTATTCTAACCCTAAACATGTACTTTTGACTCTTAGCCCTAACCATTTGTGGGTAAAAGTGCAGTAGAAAAGCAAAGACTCACAAGTGGGAGGGAAGTAGAAAAAAAAAAAAAGGCAATGACTGAGAAAGTAACCAGGAAGAAGGGCAGTGGATCCTCACCTTACAGCATCTCATCCCTATTTGCATTTGCAGACATTTGATGAAAAGTGGAGATCATGATGCAGGGAACAAGGATGACAATGTGAAATGATGACTCGGCTCAAGTTTGTTGCGTCGTTGCTCGTTTATCGTGTGGAAAAAAAAAAGATCTTCAAAAACACGATGAGAAACATCAAATAAACATCGAGTCAGTAACATCAAAAAGAAAAGCATTAAGTTTGAAAACCACGCCAGGCGTTTTTATCTGAAAGTGGTCCAAGACAAAAGCTTGGAAAACAAAGATTTGCAGTTCGAAGCGCATAAATGATTTAGAGGCAATGTCAGTAGACAAGGGATGGTATTACTTGTGTGTGGGAAGAAAAAAAAAAACCCAGAGGTATAACAGAGGCAGCTCTCCTTTTTATTGATTAGTTATAGTCTCTTAAATTTTAAAAAGAGCAGTCCCACTGAATAATCCCTCCCCAACAGTTCACTGGTGTAGCCCACCAGATCAGTATGGGTGGTCTGGCAAAGTGTGCAGCAAATGGACCAGTCTGGACTGGTTTAGCAAAGAGCGGACTTTTGTATGGGACACTGTATTTTCTTCCCCTCCTTCCGACTCATTTCTTCCAAGTGAAAAGACAGACCCGACAATGCCACCATTTTTTTTCTTTTTTTTTTTTCTTTTTTAATGAGCCCCGCAAACCTGCCTTGCCGTTTCAAAGGGGGAGATTCAGTCAGCAATTTTTATACATCATACAACAAAAACAAACAAAAAACAGCCCTCGGGCCTGCGTGGAATTAGCGTCGAACACAAAAACAAAAGGGGTATAAAGCAGTTCAGCTTTATAATTGATTTGCTTCCAGGGTTGATTTCATAATGGCCCACAGACAACCAATAACTCCTAATTGCTCCTCTAAGTATGAGCACTTGATATGTAATGACGCCATGTCTTTCAAACTTGGTGAACCCACCCACCCCCCACCCTCTCCCCCATTGACTACAGCTTCCACATTGTAATGAATTCACAATGCAGCAACCCCCCCTTCTTTAAATCTTAATGATAAGTGAAGTAATTACCTAAGATTGCTCAGGGTTAACGTGGTTATTACAAGCCCACCCCACTCGTCCCTTAGCAACAGAGATCTGCAGCCTTAAAGGGATACTCCTTCGTCTCTAACATGTTGAGAGGAGACAACGCTAATTTTTCCCCATTAAAAAAAAAAAAATGTAAGAATTCAGCAGGACACATATGTTTTGGCGTGTTGCTGATCTTTCCAAGCATGAGGTTAGTCTCAGGGAAGGGATTGGGCAAAATCCGCAGCTAAAATATTTATTAGTCGCAATACTGACATCATATAATCAATAATTCCTCTTTCACAGTAGTTTTAGTGCAGCGGCGGGTCCTGACAAATTTTTCGGGGGGGGGGCAATGGCAGTGACGATGACTCAAATGACCCTTCAATGGGTAAATTAATAACTAGCAAGTCAGCTGTCACAATTTGTTTTGTTTTGTTTTTTTCTGGTCAACTCATATTACCAACATCGGATATAAGCACTAGATTGCAAGATAAAGATTTTCCCTTTCGCTGCATTTGCCACATACATTCAATGAAACAACTAAGTTACTCCGTACACTTACTATGCTAACCTTGAAAAGACTAGCACGTGGTGGACGCGCTAGCCATCTTCACGTTACGTATGACGAAAGCACAATGGAGTGAGCCCTCCCAGAACCCATAGAGATTGCATTGTAAGGCCAGAAATGTGCAAAAAAAAACTAAACAAAAAAAAAAACTGACTTTACATTAGTGTGAATGGGAGCAGCTGGGGCGATTTTCAACCTGGCCGAAATCGTCCTAAAGGGGCGGTACCTCAAGGAGCACGGCCTTATGCTGATTGGACAGTGACATACAGAGCAGCTGAAAGTGTCTAAAACTGTCACAACCACTGTAACGCTGTGGAAAAATATGAAAAAAAAAAAAATCTCTTTTTTTTTTCCCCCTTTAGTGGTGCGTCGCCCGATCGCCCTTATGAACAAACCTTCCCCGTTTTAGTGTACAGACAATATGTCAGTGATGTAACCACGGCCTCTCTTAGGGCTTTTCGATTTCATGCAACTTTTTTTTTTTTTTTTTTTTTTTTTTTTTTTTTTTTTTTT
>JAOWBL010000005.1:5499727-5557972 GCA_028564865.1 Zenarchopterus dispar
CGGATGCCAGGAAGCATGGTCGAAGGCCCCCCACCCCACGGGCGACGGAGAGGGGGAAAAAGCGCAGGGATCCGGGCGGCACCAGACGGCAGGGCCATCCCATACCAGCGGCGACGGGAGCAAAAAGGCGAGACCGTAGAACCACCGCCCCGATCAACACCCCCACCGCCTGGCGGGGTAGGCAGGCGCGCCACCCCCCCACCCTGCCGGCGGGAGGCCGAGAGGAGGAGCCAGACCCGAAGGACTTTCCGAAGGATTTCATGCAACTTTTGACCATCAACATCTACGGCGTTTGTGTTTCAAGATGGAAGTACGGTAAGTCCTTTTAGAGTCACTTATTTTTGATTGCATGGTTAAAACATCATGAATGCATCCAGAATTTCCTGGTAAGATATACGTTTAAAACTCACGGAGGTTGTGTAAATATGGTGGTTGCATGGTTTTGGTTGGTTTCAATCGTCATGGCGGAGCACTTCCATCTGGCCCAGCAAGGTTTGGTGTCCAACGTAGCACCTGTTTTCTTGGCACAGAGTCGGGTCTTTCCTCACAGCCGGCGGTGAAAAAGCAAAAAACTGGTGCCAAGTCTGGCACTGGTACTACTTTAGCACTGGAAACGCTTAGGTTGAAAAGCCCTCTCTGATGTTACCCATAGGGTGGATCTGAAGCCAGTTTTATTCATTTTATTTATCTTTTGAACCTATGGAGGATGCTATTTTGACAAGACCTGACAGCCTGCACACAGTTAGTCCAAAAAAATAAAAAAATAAATCCATAACCCATCCAAGAATTGCTGCCATCAAATGACGTCTGAAAGTGGCACTACTAGAGCTGAAACGAGAACTACCGGAGCTCCGGTTGAGCCAGTCATCACTCGTCCGGTGGCCGAGGTAAGCTGTGGTCCGGCTAGGCGGGTTGGCCTGAGAAGGCTGAAGGAGAATTTTTAAATAAAATTAACACCATAACTGGTCAGATTATTGTTTAAATAAAAAAGTGATTTTGCCATGTTACATGTTATTTAGCTCTGAACTTAACTAATGACAACTGACATCATAAACAACAACGCTGCTGTAAAAACGCCTCCCTAATTAGAATCCACAAACATATGCATAAATATGCTTAAACATTTTATTTTCACTTCTGTGAAGGTGCCAGATGCAGCTGGATAATAAAGACAGTGGTTTTCTTTAATTTACAGACTACTCACCATTCCCTTTGGTCTAAAAGTTAAAACTGGGCAATCTTCACATCTACTTGGTTTGAGTCATATCAGTCACAGGTTTTTAACAAAATTCTGCTTGTAACCAAAGGCTGTGCTGTGTGAAGAGACTCGCGTGACTAAAACTGTACAAAAAGGCTGACATGAAGCTGTGAAGCCTCATTTAAGCACTACACACCCAACACACACTTTGAGCGAGAAACCAAACCCATCTTTTACATCCGATTCAAAAACCTGCATTGTAAAAATCTATCTTACAGCGTTGTTTGAATCACTTTGAAATATATCAAGTTATAAGTACTTTTAGCTGGGAAGGACTCGCTCTTCTAACAGCCCAAGTCTGGGTAGTGCTCGACTTTTCTCACGAGTCATGATAAATCCTTTTTAATTCTCCAAATAAAAGCGTCATAACTTCTGTTTGCTACAGGTAAAAAAAAACAAAAAAACATTAACTACACATAAGTATTGTGCATAGCCCCACTTAATTAAAAGAAGAAAAAAAACCCCAACATTTCGTGCAACAGTTAAATTTCAGTCACACAGATTGATCTGATATGGGGGGCATCTATCCTCTTAAGCTATGAAACAGACTTCCTCTGGGAAAAACTCAGATTCAGTGGGGGAAAAAAAGGGCCCTGGGAGGTTTATTTGATTAAATCCAAACAGCTGCTTCATTGCTGCAGTGTTGTGTTTCATTAGGTCACAATGAGCAGAACAGAGGGGGGCTTTCAGAAGAGTGACAAATACAACAGATATCCTTGTCAAAGGTCTCTTTCAGTGAGCTAACATAATCTCAGTCTGAAGGTATCTGCGTTGAGAGAAAAAAAAAAAAAAACACACACCATTACAAGGACAACTTTGCCAATCAATATATGGATAAGAGGAAAAACACCGTTGATTTCCTGTGGCACTTTTAACAAAGTTAAATGAATTAATGTAATTGTCAGCTCACAAAATGTTTAAATTTAGTTCAGTCAAATTGATTTTACTCTATTAAAGTCCCGGTGTTTTCTTTTAGGTGCTTTACTCAAAAAGCTCACGAGACGATGTACACGCAGGTGAGGAGCTACAACATAATTATCAGTAACCTCGAGTATTTTGAAAATGTGGCAGTTTTGCAAGTCACATTTTCCCTGTAAACAAACAGAAAAAAAAAAAGAAAATCACATGCTCCAACACATTTTAGAAATCTAATGCAAAGTCAAGATCAAATTTAAGCCAGTAAGTGTAAATCAAATCACAATCCCTATAATTGTGAGAAAAACTGCAGAAAGATTTTCCCCCAAATCATTCAGCCTTGCTTCTCGTTACAGAAAATCCAAGATAACAACAGCTCATCTCCACTATCTTACATCTGTTTATACACCAGGTGTAACCATGGCAACACCAGGTTGTAAACTTATCACTGCAAAAAAAAAAACAAAAAAAACACAAATATGGGAAATTTATCCACTTCGAGCTTGAGTTCACCTTGAAGCGCTTCTGTTGACCGCTATTTTTAAACGCTCTGTATAAATACATGTGACCTTGACCTCTGTGGCGGGGCAGAATGGCTCCCTTAAAAATTCAGAAGGCGACAAAGAGACGGAGCAGTGTGCTGAATGGGAACTTTGCGGACGGCAATGACCCGTAGTGAAATAAATCTCCGGAGCAGCTGTGTAGCACTGATGCTCAACAAGGCTCCGTCAAAAGATGGCTTTGCATACATTGAGCAGCACCGTGGGAGCTGACGAGGCGCTGCTCAGGTTTGCATTCCTACGATATCCAACCATGCACAAAATCCGTGTCATGCATCACCTGAATAAGATTAACAAGTTTCTCTCGCAGCAATCTAAACCCACCCGATCACGATGAACTCTTTGTGGCCAAGCATCCGCACACAAGCATATTAACTCCATGTAGCAGCACACGGGATCTCTGAGCATCAGTAGCTTTAGATGAACCCCCAGACCTTGACTGTCGCTGCTCCCGAGCTGGTTCAGCTTGAGTGACAGATGCTTTTCCTGGACCAGGGCAGAGGGCAGGAATCACTCGGCGAGGGCTGAAATTAAAAGATCAGTCGTCATGCGATTGGCGCGAGGCTTGACGGCTGCAGGCAGGGGTTGCCTTCCTGAACGGAGTAGCATCCAGCTCTCGCTATTGACAGGCCTGAATCCCAGCTTCAGCCCTCAAGTTGACTGCCACCCCAGTGCTCTCCCTTGATCTACAATTACCACCCGTCACTTCCACTTACTTTATTGAGGAAGAAAAAAAAAAAAGCTGTTTTAATGAATGAAGGGCTACATTAGTGAGTAATTACATTTTTAATCGAGCTGAAAAAAATCTCTTCAACAATGAAAAGGGGGAGAGCTACACTTGGAGGACAGATCATTTTCTCTGAAAGGAAAAGAAAAGATCTGCAGACCCCCTGTGTGATAAGAAGCTTCAACTGGAGACCTTTAACCTAAAGTGCTTGAGACGTTCAAAAAAAAAAAAAATCCACTTCAAAGCACCTCAGAGTCTATCTTATAAAGATGGAGTAAACAAAAACAGATTTGACAGCAAAACTGCCCTGTAAGGGGGAAAAAAAACACAACAATTTATTCAAGAAAAGGGGGTGGGGAAAAAAAAGCATCTCAGGTTTCTGTTGTTTTTTTTGTTTGTTTTTTTTTAACATTTTTTTTTGTCTGTCTTTGTGGTTTCAGTTTTAAAATCCTGAGGTAAACACAAACCGTTATCAAAAATGAGCAGGGGACATGACAAACAGATTGTATCCTGACTCCTTTGTTGTCTTAAAACAAACAAACAGCACCAAACACACACACACACACACACACACACACACACACACACACTAGGGAGCAATGGAGCTTCACCTATGGTGTTAAAACAAGCCCGCTGCCCTCACAAAGCCCAAATATTGTGTACAAAAGCAAGCAAACAAACAAACAAAACACTTTCCCTGGATGTGATGCTGTGAAAATTGTCAATCTATAATTCAACATCATGTTGTGTTTGCATAAAAGTGTCAATTAAAGATTTAAAGATTTTCACATTCAAAACTTGAATCTAAGCAGCTTTGTTGAAGTTGAAAAATTAAAATTCAAGTGCTTGGACTGTTTGGCACGATGTTGACAGCACAGAGTGGTGTCTGGACGTTTAGAGGAGGTTTGCTGCAGAGACTAAGGGGGGATTTGGGGGGTGTAAAAAGGATTATGAGGGGCCAGCAATGAGGAGGCTTTTGTTCGAGCCTGAGAAAGTGTGCAGGAAGAGTGGCACAGACTCCTGAAATAAACTCTCACCTTCCTGACAAATAACAGGAAATAACCTGCACAGTAATAGTTTGCTCATAAACAGTTGAGCTGTATTTAAAATAAATAAATAAACATACATAGTGTGGAAACAATGCCGTATTAAACCAAACAGCTTTTTTTTTTAGCATAATCCCAGCCGAAGCGATTGCCTGTTGGAGTGCTTCCATTTTCTCCAGCAGCTGCATTTGGCAGCCTGTGATGACAGAGGACTCATCTGGGAAATAATTGGGCAGGAGGATGTTTCTGAGAGGCAAAACCCACCATGTCTGTAAATGTAATTATCAGAAAGATCTTGGGTTTGAGGCATGAAAAGATGAATGTGTCCTGCGCTTAGACCACTAGAGATTTGTGACAAGACAGAACGCACTTGACGGTGAAAAACACACATTCTCCAGTAGCTGCAGACAGCGAGAGATCAGGTATTGCATGGTCATATTTCAACCAGCCACTAGTGTTTTAAAAGACCTCCATCTTCCCTTTTTTTTTCCCCTTGTTAGCTCTAGTTGGAGTTCAGATGATCAGGTAACAGCATCACCGCTGTTTGCTTATATTGTTGAATAAGATCAACCCTCATTTACGAGGTTATGATGAAGTCGTTTATCTGGATGCATTAATGTTTGAAAAATTATTATTTTGGAGAATTTACATCCAAGTTGATGAAAACTATAAAATGATGCAGAATACAAAATACACGTTTATTTTTAAGCTTGTGTGAAACAAATAAACAAGGCTGTCGAGTGTTGTCAGAAACAGGTGATGCATGGTACAACCAGTCAAGACTGAAACAAAATCCTAAATTTGCCTATTCACAGAACGCTGAATTAAATCATTTGCAAAATAAACTATGTATTTCAGGATTTCTATTTCCCCCATCAACCTCTTCCACTGCAATGATTCAAACTGAAAACACCACACCAACTGCACCTTTAATGATTACAATCACATGCTTTGGGAGCTCTATCTACTCCTGCATCTAGAAAAAAAAAGTCATCTGCATGTTTTTAAAAAATATGAGAGGATTAAGCTGCAGTTGGAGCAGAAATGAAAGTAAATCTGCCCCACTTTATTTGTCCTGTTCCCTTTTGTGTTGGTGAGAAGGACACTGCTGTGGCTGGAGTCCATGAAAAGAAAAAAATAAATAAATAAAACAAAACAAAAAAACCCAAAAAACATAGCCACTGGTGTGAGATGATGCACGAGTTCCTGCCCAAATCCTTCAGGTTGACATTAAATCTCGTCCTCAGTAAATTGTCAAAGTCTCTGAAAACTTAAATCCATTTCCTTTGCACAGTGGCCCAACAGTTGAGCAAATCCCTGCCTGGTAGTTGTACTTAATTAATTAATTAATAAATAAATAAATAAATAAAAATCTTGGAGCGTGATTACGTTCTTTGACATTCTTTCAACGGCAGGAGGAAACAGCTGCGGTTGTGAGAGGCCGACTGTGCTGGCATCCTGCAGTAATTATTCCTGCCTTCATGCTGGCATCTTGCTACAGCTGCTCACACTTCACCACTGCAAACACAAAAGTAGGCCTGAGATTGTTGTTTCTTGTCCCAGGCTTTTAACTTTGTGCCAAGTACACAAACGATACCAACCGTCGCCCGCGCTGCTAAACCCCAAAAACCAGCAGAAGCGTATTTCCTGCTGGCGTCCATATAAACACACTGGAGATGGAACAGATTTCCATCATCCAGATAAGGAAGCGTTTGCATAATGAGCGGCAGTAGTGTTGTTACATGACATAGGGGGAGCTTCAAATCAGAAGTTGCGTTCATAATTAGCATGGTGTGACGAGTATGAACGAACATCAAAAGAATGGCAATCAGAGGTATTTTAAAAGGGAATATTACGACATCTAATGACTGCAATTTTAGGATCAAAGGTGCTGCGGATCATTGAAAATCTATCATTTCCTTCCCAGATTTGAAAAAAGGCAGCAAAAGTTGGATTTATTCTGATGTCTTTATAGGTTGATACAGAAAAACATGAAGACGAAGGGTTTCAAAAGGAAAGGGGGAAGAAACAAGGAAGAATGAAATAGCTCAGCTGAAAACTATGTTACCACAGACCTTAAAATGACACATAATATTCCCCTTTTTTTCTCAAGTTGGCTCGGTTTGTTGAGGTCTTTGTTGGGAATGTGTTGCTTGAAATACCACAAAGATTTAGTATAAAAGTACCATTTTCAACCAAGTCTTTGCAGCTCCGTTCACGGCAGCCGATTTAAGTAGATGGAGGCATCTCCTAAACATCACTCCACCTGTACTTTTAAAACCCTGTAAACGGAAAGTTACCTCCGAATCCCTACAGGTCACATGAGAAATCATCCAAAATGGGGGTGGGGGTAGTAACACTTAGACTGATAGAAAGTGAAACAGCTTGCTCTCAGCAGGCTCTGGTGTTCCTCTTTTGAAATCAGTCTTGCAGCTTTGTGCTACTGTCCCAGGTAAAAATGCAGCATGATGGGAAGTTTGGTTTAGATGAAGATGGAAAAGTCTGGAGAGTTATCCTCAGGTCACATCTGTGATGTCACAACACGAATCTCAACGGCTCACTGAACTGATATATTTTCAGACAACAAACACAAGGTGGAAAAGGTCATACTTAAAAGTGAGTTCCAACTCAAACTTTAGACACCCAAACATATCTTTTGAAGCCAGTTTTCTTTTACACCGTTCCCTTTACAGAAGTAGTATTTAATAGAGATACTTCTTAAAACATGACAACTAAAATCTACTCCTTCAGGAGGATCCCCTGCCTCACTTTATTCATCAAATAATCGTAAAAACAACACCAACCTCAGAATCCCAAGGAAACCACGATTTCAGTTCAAAACGGGTCACATTGGAGAAACCCCACTGCATCATTAGCTAATACTCCAAGGACACATGTAGTACACCCATCCCTCCGCAGGCAGCTCACCAGCCACAAAAAGCCGTGCAGTCTGCTATCTCGATCCATGAACTTACATAAACTACTCTGTTTTCGCTGAAGTATTCAGGCCTTCGAAACCGCCGCACTTATTTAACTTGGCTCCACTTTCAGTCCCCAAGAACAGACAAAACGAAGAATACATTAGCAGACCAAGAAAGCAAGAAAACGTGCACTTCACCTTCTCCCCCACAGGAAGATGGATTGTTCTGCCATGCAAACTTTAAAAATCCCACAGTTTTCTTTTCCGAGGGGTGGGAGACCAATAACAGCCTGTTATCAAGTGACGCTTAAATGCTGCTTTGATATATTGTGATTATGCTCCGATGCTGGTAATTACAGTATACATTAGGATCATGTCTCCTCCCCCACTGACAGATCCCTTCCCAGGTTCTTTTTCCCACCACAACAAAAAGCTAAGAGGACTCCTCAAACTCCATCAACCCAGCAGATTTAAATGAAACCCACAGTGGGAAAAGCAGAGCTCTATTATTAAGTATCTCAGAGGTTTCTGACAGCGTCCTGGAAACCTCTGGCTGATATTTTTCACGTCGACTTTTCCTCTTTCTTGAACATATTTATGGAGAAGGTTTCCGCCTGCAGTTCATCTCGACTGTTCAGACCCCGAACACCTGGAGAAACAAAGTGGTGATGGGGAGTGATGAAGTGATGGAGATGCCTTTGTTTCTCAGGGGGTTCGGCCACACGGCGAAGCGGGCGGGAGAGAGATTCGAGTTTTCAGTTGCTACGGGTGCAACTCTTGGACAAAAGAGTAAATAATCCCAGCTGGGCCTGATGCTCCGAGTCTCACTTTTCTCTTTGAGTATGGGTACATTTTTACTTTCTTAAAACAATAATTATTTAGCTTAATGCTCCCACCTCTGTTTTTTTAGAAACATAGTACATACCTCTGGCTCTTGCCGAGCACCATAATTATATGACAGATGAAAAGAGAGAAGATGAATAGGTACAGAGCTTTGGCAGAAACGCCGACATTCCTGAAACGAAACCAGCATTTGGCCTCTTTCCGCTTCAGTTCATCAGCTTTGTCCATTTCTGCGGGGATTGTGTGCACACAAACAAACAGTGTGCTATTGACGTGCGTACACAAAATATATTTAATGATCTTCGTAAAATGTGCTCCAACTTTACAAAAAAAAAAAAAAAAAAAAAAAGAGGAGGCTTACGGGCCACAGCACACACACCGGGGTTGTCTGAGCAGAACCTGGTACCTTCTGAGCACACCTGCTGTCGAATGAGCAGGTGGCGAGTGACATAGCGTGTAGCCGGCGAGCAGAGGGAGGGTTAAGTTTCTTTTGTCCATATTTATCCCGTCTCCATACTTGAATGATCTTCAACGCCTCACAGTCTTAAGTCACATCAACACATCAAGTCCTGTCATGTCTTAGATTACTAGTAAATACAGTTTTCCTATGAACAAGAAATAAAAATATGTTGAGAAACTAGATATGGGGAGAGAGATCATTTTTGCCAAAGCTGCTTCAGAGTATACAACGTCGAAGCTGTAGTCAGTGAACGGCTCACCAAGCTTTTATCTTTAAAATCACAATGCAGGTCTTGTATGCTCGGGACATATTTTATCATGAGTCGTGCCGTAAGAGTGTAAATAATATGATTAGGGTATAAAAAGCTACGGTCACAGGTATTCAGTTTCAAGCTTTTCTAATGACTTATTCCAGTCATAAAAAGTTGATATCCAAGTCGGTATGAACTCAAACTTTGGAAAGAAAAAGAGAGATTTTCATTTCATATCAGCAACATTTTATGACTGAAATTTGTTGTTAAATGTAGAATTTGCAGCACTTAATATTAAATGTTTGCTGTATGTGTGGAATTATGATCCATGACTAGATTTAAAATATTTTCCAGATTTTTTATTGAAACTCAGATGTAGAAGAGGAAACGGAGTGTGCAGGTTTCATACAACAGAGTATAGTGGGTCGATGCTGTATATCAACAGAGAAATGAAAATGATAGTAACATCTGTTTTGTCCATTTGTTTCAAGTATACACTGTCATGTGAAAAAGGAAGTACATCCAGTTTTTTTTCTAAATGTTTTATGGATCAGTAACTTTATTTAAAAAAATAAATAAATAAAACATCTTGTCCCCGTGTAGACTTAAAAATTGGTAAATGTAACCTCAAATGAACAACAGCAACTTATGTTATTTAACAAAACCAATCCGATAGGTGGGAACTATGTCTAAAAAAAATTTTAAAATAAGAAAAAAAAACATACTTCAGAAATTAAGAGGGTAAGTAGCAGCCTGCAGCTAATCAAGTTAAATTATTTAAAAAAGAAATATAAAGTTATTTTGGCAGTTTGATAGTTTGGAGATCAGATGCATGTTAACATAATGCCAAGAGGGAAAGACATGAACCAGTGACCTGTAGAGAGGTAACTGCTTTCAGATAAACTGTGAAGGGTTATAAGGTCACTTCCAAACAATTCGGAGTTGGTCATTGTACAGTGAGATTATTCACTAGTGAGCAACAAAAAATAAAAATAAATACTAGCACCGATCAAGTTTGAAAACTTGCATCTGAACAATACAAAAATTCTGGTTCAACTTCCTTTGGAGAGACGTGACCAAAATATAGATCTCTGGCCTTATTGTACAGGGGCGCATTTGATAAAGACCAAATGTGCATATATAAGGTCCAACAGGATGCACATCAGCTTGTTACCCTGGTTACAAGTGATTACCACATTTTCTCCCATCATGTCAAGAGCTTTTAAAAAGATGGTTTAGGAATCTGTTCTACATTGAGGCTCGCAAAGATGTTCCGAATTTCATTAAATAAAGTTATTTAGGCTTTTTTTTATTTATTTTTTTGCATTTGCTGTGATAGGGGATCAAGGGAGAGGAAAAGGAAAATTACAGTCACTGACTGTTGGACCAGAAAACTGAGTTTGAGCTAAATCTGACCCTTACAGGGGAATGACGTTTAACTCTTCATCTTTACCATCAGTTACAGTTTGATAGGGTTGGGCATTAGACAAAAAAAAAAAAAAAGCTGAAAAAACAAATACACTAAAAAGAATCCATGTTTGAACATTTTCATACTATACGGCAAATGTGCTCCACATTTGTGCTCATAGTGGATGAAAAAAAGGGCACAAAAGCTTCACCACAATTGCATTTGAATGTTTGAATATCTGATGCCTTTATTCAGCAGAAATCCAATGCAGTGAGTAAAAGTTTAGTCCATAATTCAATTTTGCATTCACTGAATCGACTCAAGATAAAGACCCTGTGACTGCATTTAGTTGTCTCCTTTTCAAGAGGTCTGTGAAAATAAAAAAATTAAAACAAAAAAAACAAAACAAAAAACCCCACCAATCATAAATGACTCAGCACTGAGTGAACCAACGAGCAGAGCAAGAAAGAAGCCAGCCATGACTCAGCGGGTCTGTAATCTCTCCCTTTGAGGCCCCAGCGTCTCTAATTGCCCGGACACTCGCGTCCGAGGGCTGCTCTCCTGTTCCTCAGTGAAAGGATGAGACCTCTTGTGCTCCTTACAACAGGCTTAAGCCGGTAAACCCTTTCATTAAACATGGTTGTGGGATTGGTGTGCCATGCAAACAGATTGTGCAGGAAAAAAAAAAAGACTAATCAAAATCACCATTAGCCAACAAGGAGGCAGAGCGAAGCCACATCAGAGCCTCAGCAGGGGGTCCACTCTCCAAACCACCAAAAACATCTGATGATTTATGAGAAAACCTCTCTCACAAACAAATGGCAATGTCATTAGATGAAAAAAAAAGAGGAATGGATGTGGTGAGGTTTTTAGTGAACAAAAAAAAAGGTAGCATTTCAAAGTAGACAGCTGTAGAAATGAACGGATGACCCCCTCTTAGACTCCCAAGTCCGACTGTTCAATGACAATAAATTAAATAAACATCTCTCATGAGACCTCCCACGTTCTTGTCATGTTTCATATTCAATCAATTGTGTTTTTTTTTTTTTTTGTTTATTTGTTTTTTGCCCATTACTACTTTAGGAACATAGCTGTTTCAATCTTTTTCCATGGCGTTTATAATTATTAAAGAAACTTTTCTTTCTTGTGTGTGCACTTCAACAACTTTAATGGATTATAGCTCATTGAGTTGCTTTTATGGAGTTCTTTTTCTTTTTTCAGGTTTAATTTTAAGAGTAAGAGCTTCATTAGGATGATGAACAGCATCTGGTTGAACAAACAACCAACGCCAGTACCTGCCACTTCAGAAAAAAAAAGAGAAAAGAAAAAAAAAAGTCCCATTTCAAAACCTAAACAAAACACAGGCTGTTGCATCACTTCAGATTTCCCGTCTACGCTGCAAATGCATCCAGAGAAAAAGCTTCAGCAGTCCATTTGGTCCGAATGCACCTCATTAGTCCATCATCTGCTCTGCTACTGTTGTGGACTACAACATAATACATGGGTGTTTTAACGCCAAGGTCAGACTCGGTGCTTTATTTCCAGCTGGAGAGGACAAACAACGTGGAACACAACTCAACACTTCGCTCTAACACTATAATAATAAAAAATGCAGGTTTTCTACACCTCACACTACTGTATAAGCTTTAAATGCATAAAATGGGTCTTCCATGAAAAACATTCTTTGCTTACAGGGGAAAAAGTAGCTTAAATTATGTTATACTTAAAGATAAAAGACAAAGATCACCCAATATTAAGCAAAAAAAAAAAATCATTTTTATTTTGTAGCAGTTGAGGGAAATATTTGGCTGAATGCTATATCGTCATCAACAGCAAGACATTACTCAAAGTTTCTTTTTTTTGTGTGTTTTCATTGAAAACATGGCTTTCTGAAGCTTGAAACATTTCTGATAAGTGACAGTGAGCCAAAACAATAAGAGAAATGGAGAGTTTAAAACCAAAACAGCGAGTTACTACTGTTATAATTAGATGTTCATTTCCAACAGGTCATCAGGACAAGACTAATAAAGATAATTTGCATTTCTGCATTATAGTCTTGCTGAAATCGTTTCGTTTAGCAGGTTGGTTAGCTGCCATTTTAAAAAACAGTGCACTACAGACAATGAATCAGACCATGCCTTCGGGGCAGAGTTTTCAAAAAAAATTGGGGTTTATATTTTTCCATCGAGAAAGCTTGAAGCCAGCAAGGTAATTCTTAATATGTTCTAATCTCGCTTTAGATCCTCCACAAAAATCATGCATCAATAATTACATGCAATAATTAGCATGAGCAGGTACGATTACGTGGCCCTCAGCATTACCCTGGTGACAGGCTCTCGGAGGAAGTCGATGTGGACTCAGGAATAATGCGGGAGCATGGACCAATTTACGAGCACCACTGCAGCGCCATTATTTATTGCGCAGATTAGTTTGCCCACCAGTGACCCTGAGTAATAGCTCCCAAATGTATTCCGAAGAATCCTGCGACTTGAATGCGCATGCACATGCAGCGAGACTCCAAGAAAGATTATCAACATATGCAATTTTATTTTTTTTTCTCCAAGTAGATATATTGTGCAATTATGCAGGAGCGCCTGAAGTGGTGTTAAATGACACCAGCTCACTCAACTCAGCAAACCCGGCTGCACATGATGTTGGATATTCCATTCGTAATTGAAACAGAAACATATTGAAAGATCCAATTACAAAGTGTGCTTGTTTGTGAGCTGTCTCCTGGAGGAGAGAGAGAGCTGCGTGCACCTGCAAAGAATTCCAGGTGACTCTCTACTTATTAGGGAAATAATGAGCTGCAGTAACTGGAGGCCAAAAGATCTGCTTTAGGACTCCCCTAATTCTTTTTCTCCCCCCCAACTTTCTTAATGCAGCGTGCCAACTTAGTAAACACGGCATTTAAATGAGCTGCACAGCTCTTGAGAAGCACTGAATTGCTGAGCTGTGACAAAAAAAAAAAAAAAAAAAGTACATTTGAAGATGGTTACTTAGACTTCTTTGCTCTCCTCCGATTGTTTTTACTATACTTGCCACCAAGAGAGACAATGAAGCCCAAATGAAAGAGCTGATTCAATATTATGGAGAAGACTCTTCGGAGAAGCTGTGTGAGCTGGCATCTGACCTAATTAGATATATGATACATCATCTGCTGCCTCATTGTGCTGCAAAATATTAACAGCTTGCTTGTAAATGTAGCAGATGTCTAGTAGTAAAGTGAGGATCAAAACATCAGTTAGAACCAGCTAATCCAAATTATGGGAAATCAGCAGGGTCAAAGCGTGGCACGAACATAAGCTCCATAAAATAGAGAAGAAAAAAAAAATCTATCATTCAAACAGTCAGAATTACGAGGAAAGGTGAGATGGGGTGGGGGGAAGGTTTAACCAGCCATGAAACTGGGTGCAAGACTGCAAGCTTCTTTAAACTTTCAAAGAAAGTGGCGAGCCAAATGCATTTCTGGATTTGAATCCTGTTCGGTTTCCTGAGTGTGGCCCGTGAAGGAATTGATCAAAGTTTGAGAAGAGGTCCAATGATGTATGCATCTCTGCATATTTAGCTCTGAGGGCACCAGGTGATTCCAATTCATGTAATATTTGTCAGCGTTTTTGATCGTTGACCTGTTAGCCAACAAACCTGAGTGCTTTCTCTGGTCTAAAACACGGGCCGAGTACGTAGTTGCTTCATCATGGCCCGGACCGGATAACCACTTATTTCTATAGCTGTCTGCTTTTAAAGTGGTTCCATTTCCTTTAAGAGGCTTAACTGTTGTGAATCTGCATTGACCACATTGTCTCATTATTAAATCACCATATGTCATTTATAGACACTGTAGCAAAGAGAAGCTTATGGTCATGAAACCTGTTCAGAGCAACACTGACATATGTTGTTTACAAATGCACAAATACAAAATTATTCCTACATGTCTTTGTAAACACTGTTCACTGTTGCAATATCACCAGCTGGCGTTAAAACGCCCCCTTTGCAATCCAAATTACAACCCTTAGCAGACTGCAGTTTCCACAGCGGCTAAAAAATGTGACTGGAGGTGCTGAAATATGACATATGGGGATGATCTCATCAGTTTTACATCGCTGGTTCAATTTTCCCTTACAAAACTGAAGCTGAGTGAATGAGGCAACGGGACACCTCATTGTCAATACATTCATTGGTGTAATTTCCTTATCATTTTTTTCCCTCCTCAGTTTGATTACATAGCTTTAGCTGGTCTCGTTGGCCACAATAATCTTGCAACTATTACACCAGCAAATATTCTGTATTTTTCTGGGGACTTCTTTTCCTGGCCATAAACTGATTCAGTGGATGTAGACTTAAAAAAAAAAAATTAAAAACCCCATCCACAGGTAATCACAGTTCCACAGCAGCCACACTGATAAGGCCGTCTACACTGGAGATGTACCAACAATGAATCTTTGTTTACAAGCCTGGCTGATATCGGTAGTCTCAAAATGACATTTAATCAGCGAAGGTCATCAGCTACACAATCAATTTCTCTCTCACTTGTTGACATGTGTAAAATAATGTTTATTTGTACTTTGCCATGCAGAATTGATAGAAACACAAAATACACTTGAGTATTTTGTCTGCCTATCTGTGTTCCCAAGTAAACATGTGACATTTTCCCATATCACAGAATAACTTATTTTTGTTCTTTAAACTTTTCCTTACGTAAAGGTAGTGTGTCACAGCCTGGAGGTGAAAATATTCATTTGTAAGGAAATCAGTGCCAAAATAGCCAACGTTAATGCAAACTAACTCAGTAGGTCTCCCTACAGGCGAGGAGGTCAAGTTGCTTTTATGACACTGTCCAAGTCCATGATATGAGAGCTGGATGATGCTTCCTAAAACATAATCAAATATTCCTTCCAATCAAATTGAAACTCAAATTTTAAAAACATGAAAATAAAATATTATATAAATATATATACACATACACATATACAAACTCTTCTATACCACATAAAAGACTTGTTACAAATGAGATGCCTTGCACTCAGAAAGACAAAGCTGTCTTTTCGTGTTCGAGTCCATGTTCGCCAGCTGCTTGATAAAACTCTTCGAGCCACATGCAGCGGCGAGGCTGGTGCCAACGTGCCATGCCACATTCTGACACACTGGGTCTCTTTGTGCAGAAAGACTCTTTTTAGACAGGCGCCGGAGCTGCAGGAGCACTTGCACTTGGATGAATAAATCACAGAAAAATGGGAGGTTTACAGCTTGTGCAGACACACAGCAGCGCTTCCACCCACTGTGGACTAATGCTCCCATGGAGAGGAAAGGGTTATCATCTGAGGGGAAACTTCAGAAATGGCCAAACTATGAATAAATTTACACCTAATCAACAGTTTCACTCCCAGTTGGAGCAGATGTCTTGCAGACGGTAAGATTCGATTGTGTGTTTGTAACAAAGATTCACATTCAGATTATTGTGTCCAACAGTACAACGAACGCATCCATCAGTGTCTTTTTTCATTTATATTAAGAAATATGATCAGTGGTGATGATGAGGGGGAAACTGGGATATCACAAAAGAGCCAAGATACAATCTAGGCGATAACAAAAGGCAAAAAGAAGGACAGCTCTGGATGGCAGGATGCCCCTGGGGCCACTATGGTGTTATTATGTTGGAAAGGGCTGCTGAGCTGCGGTGTGGGGCAATTACAGACTGAAGGATCGGCTGGGGGAGGGTCCGGGTACCACAACCCATCCTTAGACTGAAGGAAAAAAAAAAAAAAAAGAGAGGAAAAAAATCCAGATACAGCGGCATGACAAAAAAAAAAAAAAGCAAAAGCAGATGATGGTGGCTTCATCAAGTGAAACAACAACCATATGATTTTTTCCTCACGGAAAGAGCCTGAGACTTTACTGCTATCCTGTCAACACCAGAATCCTAAATTAATATCGAATGATTTCACACTGAACTTTACGCAGCAGTGGTTTGGATGATTTTCACAGTTAAGTTGGTTTGGGATAATGCACACAAGAGAATGAATCATCTGTTGTTCTCATTCAGAGCTACTGCAGACACGGCGGTGAATAACATCAGCCATGTCTATTATCTTTAACGTCACTCAGCTTTGGAAAGTCCTGCCTGTAAACCCGCACAGCGTCAAGCAGGAGAACAAAAACGACAAGGAGGAAAATTCAGCCCCGGCGTATCGTTTCGCCGGACCATGGACCGCAGACAGAGGTCGCAGCCTTACAGCTATTGTGTGTCGTCGTTTAACAGAAGTGAAAACAGATTGAGTTGCAACAGGCTAGGGTTTTACAAGACACACACTACGACTGTTCCTTCAACTCTCACTTGGGTAACTTAAGCCCTTGAACTTTACCTCTGATGAAATCCCCCATTGTCACCTCTCATAGTATGACACATCTCCCTGCAAAGAGGCCACAATGGCCAGTGAAAAGAGATAGTAACAGAAGCTTGGTGGTGTGAGATGTGACAGTTGGCAGTGCCAAGTATCTGGAGTCTTCACAAAACGCACACTGTTTCCATGCCCTCTGGCCTTGAGCGGCTTCGGTGCAGCAGGTGTCTGCACACATTCCTTACATAAGCTCTTGTCAAACACGGCACACAGCAACAAGGCCTCACAGCTGCAAGAGAATGGAGTCGAACTTCAGCTCTGCAGCCAGACGCGCACGCTTGCAGCCCGCATCGGGGAAGCGGTTTCTGCAAGGTCAGTTTACACCCAGAGGCGCAGGATGTGTCAGGAAGGAATTAAAACAAAAAAAAAAAAACACAGATGGTGTGAAGTGGAATGTATAAATATTAGAGATTACAACGGTCACGGTGAATTTACACCATCATTTAAATATTATTACACTAATTCCTCATGAGTCCACTAATGGGACACAACCAGCAGCATGGGTGTTGAGCTAACAAAATCCTATAGTTCCTGCAATTACCCAAGGAAAAAAAAAAAAAAAGACAACACAGATGTTGTATTCCAGCAGATGCTGGCACTTGTGGATCGATTCATCTGTTTCCTGTTCATGATCATAAAGTGTACTTTTGTAAACCAGCGCTTACAAATTCTCCAGCAAATAACACGCCAATTTTAATACAAATCAAATGTTACAAATAAAAAGCTAAAACTACGCTACAAACAGAACTAAATACATACCTGATTGATTTCTTGTAAACTGGAATACTACTCTTATTGTGAAAAGTCAACTCAGACCTATATGTTGTCTAATCTCATTAAAGCAGCACAGAGGAGTTTTTTCATGTTAAAAATATCAGTTTAAATGTTATTTAAATGACTATTTGGTTATTTTTAGGATGAGTTGCCCAGCTCTTGTGGCCTCACATCCCTGCTATCAGCAAAAACCTCCCAAACTAACTTTTGATTTCAGGCCCAATCGTCCCTTGAGAGAAGCGCATGTGGGTTTACAGCACTGAGTTACACATCAAATGATGGAATAATGAAATAGTGAACTCACAGGGCATCACGGCAGAGGCAAATAAGAGATTCAGGAAAGAGAAAAGAAGAAAGTGGCCGAGCTTGAGACAAATAGGAGTAAATCTTAGCTGGAAAAACAACTTCACCATTTCTGTATTAAACCTCATATAGTTCAGTCTTTGTCAGCTACCTCAATATGTCTTACAGAGAAGCAGAAACCTTATATAAGCCCGACAGGAGAGAATCTGCATCTAGATGGGATATATTCTTAGTGTTTCTTCTAAAAACAAAAAAGGAAACATCATTTCCAGGTTTTTGTTGGTTAATTTTTTCCTGAACGTTCCTTAAAAAAACCCACACTTCTTCAAAATGAAAAAGTTCAACTGTCATTTCGCTGGTCAGTAAATCTTCCAAAGTCAAAGGCCTTGAATGAGGGATTAGCTTATTTTCCGCTCAGTTCCAACTTCATATTAGGCTTCGAACTAAAGCCTCTAACAAAGGGATTGAAGTAAGAGGGATTAGAAATCTGGAGATGAGAGCTTCACAGCTGTAGCTTGTAAAATAGATATGTAATGGCCACTTTGATTAAGCTTCTTGTATCGGTTCCATTTCTGCTGGAAAAACTTTTGTACTTTTGGGTTTCGTTGGAGTCACGGGCCGTATCCGAAACCAAACCCGAGTCACTACCCCGCTCTGAAGTCCTGTCCGAATACACCGAGTTTTTCACATCCTGCAGCTTTACTGAATAACTCCTCATCTATTGATTTTTTTGTCTCTGAGTTCTGATGATTTACTAGCAGTTTTCTTTTTGTTTCTTGTTACTGATCATCAATAAATCTGGATATGAAACAAAGTTACTTCTTTGGGTTTAGACTAGTCATCTTCTTTGAGTCGAGTCTGAACTTTTCAGCGCCACATCAGAGAAGTCTTAAAATGTCACAGTCTGTTGGAGTTATTTGCTTTCATTGTGAGAGAGTTGACGCACTCACCAAAAAAAAAAAGGGGTGGGGGGAGAGATCAGACAGCACAGGCCAACAAAATAAAATGGCAGTTAATCTATCAGTAGGTCAAGAGCGGAAGATTACCACCGGCAGATAAAACGGTCCAGGCTCCTTATAAACCGCTTCTTTGGTCTCAGGACAAGGAGGGCTGCGACAGATGATGGGCAGAGTGCAGAGCTGTTTTCAGCAGATCACTGACATACTGATGAAAGGCATCCTCGGACCCACTCTGAAACCCTCCTGTCTGTAAACTCAGCCCCAGGCAGGGAGCCAAGGGAGCAGGCGGGTGTCCTGCCTCTGGGGGAACGACTGCAGGGCAGAACCGCCAGCCAGGGGGACTCGAACAAGAAGCCTTGATTTGCCCCATTGTGAAACCTGCTGCAACAACTCTGGGAGCATTTCTGCCTCTTTTTTATCTCTTTAGCCAAGTTGAGCTTCCACATCACCTTTATCAACCTTAGGCACATGGATGTCTCCCGCACAAGTCCACGTAAGGCAGTGCCGGCAATCTCTGAACAACACAGACGTCCACTGACTCCGGAGACGAGAAGAGCTCTGGTGCTGCTCAGAAACCATGTCCCGACACCTTGTCTAACAACTCCATACTAAAACCTTTCCACTCGTCAAATGAGGTAGGAATCTATTAAGCGATGTATGACTGACCAAAGTGCTTCTAAAAACAGACCCATGAGGAAAAGCAAATGCATTGTATTGCTAACTAAAAGGACAGTTTAACCATCTTCTCCAGTAAAAGAATAAACAAAAATTGGTCTCGACTTTAACGTCCGAGGGATTTCTTTCCATCTAGATTTGATAAAAGACACTCTCCTTTATTGATTAAGTAACAAACATTTCCTGCGACAGGAAAGCCTGGATAAGCCAAGAGTGAAAGAAAAAGTGGACAGCCTGCAGTGGGAGATAGATGGCCAAGTCGGTGCATGGCATGGGAGGAACAGAGAGAGGAGGAGGGGGAGGATAAAATGAGGAAGGGAGGGAGGCGGTACAGTCAGAGAGTCTGAGGTGGGCGGTGAAGCTGTGAGAGGCAGAGCTGAAGAAAAATCGCTCCCGTCACCAGGATATGAGCTCTGTTTGCACTGAGTCAAAGGAAAACCCGAGAGGAGGGTTGATAGGGCCACTTAGTCCAGAGACCCACAACGTCAACAGAGTTCTTCACTGGGTCAACATCACCCAGCCATCAGGTCTGACTATGTCCATCCGTAGAAAAAATAAAAACTGATTCTCAAAGCGTTCATCATCTTCTGCTTCTCAGAGCCAAATTAAAGCGTCCATTGTTAACACCTGCCAAAAAAAAAAAGAAAAAGGCTCCTGCACATAAATTCAAGACACAAAATCAAAAAGAATATGTATGTAATAATGCCACGAGACCACCAAAATGCAAAAATCCCAACACAATAGGCACTTCATTACGGTTGCCACTAACAATTACGTTCATCATTTAGTCAACTCATTTTTCTAAATTAATTTTTCCAACTAATCCATTCATTGTTTTGCCTGACAATTGTGAAAAAAAAATCCATTATAAGTTCTTATATCGTGAGATGATGTACTCAGTTTTCCAACGTTACACAACCAGACATCAAAATGAAATATGGACCACAAACGTGAGAAGCTGAAACAAAGCAAATATTTGGGATTCTTGTTTAAAAAAAAAAGAAAAAAAATACAAAAACGGCACAAAACAACGACAACTAATAAGAATCTTTAAACAAAAAGTCCAAGGGGGGGGAGGGAGCGGTGAATAGACTAAATTGTGGGTCAAATTTCATGTCAGCACTTCTAAAGATAAACATGAGCTGACTGATGGGAGAATCGGTGAATCCCAGCTGGATGCACACATCCCAGTAGACACGAGCACAGAAATTACAGCTTGCAAAATCCTTCTGTGTTCGAATTAGAAAATGCAGCCAAAGCCCAAAACAGAGGAAAACTGCAGGCCTCTGCAAAAACGAAGGCAGACAACAGCAGAACAATATCCTCACAAGGCCCAGAGAGCAAACAGACCACCAGCAAGAGGCTGGACAATGCTTGCGTTGATGCCACAGTTATTTTTATTTATTTATTTATTTTTTTAGGTTAGAGCCTAATAACACTGCACTGTGACGGTGGACGTGCTCCACCTCAGACAACAAGGCAACCCCCACCTCCCCCCCGTCTTCTCCCAGCCTCGTTCATGCCTGGACTTCATTATGAAGTGTAACGGTAATCATCGCTGGCAATCAGAAAGAATTTACGAGACAATGATTCAGTCCGTGTCCTGCCTCACCCGCACAAAGAGCGGTTAAGGTTGCATTCACAACAAGAGGCCAGACTGAAAAAGATACGTCATTTCTGGGAAAAACAAGAAAAGGGGGGAACAATTTTATAGATAACGTGACATTAGAGTACAAGATGAATTAGGTTACATTAGATTGTTATACAAACTACACTGCTGTTAATTTCATTTTCCTAGGAATGCCTCCTCCTATAAATACCACCAGGCCTTATTTAAAAAAAAAAAAAAAAAAAAAAAAAAGGTCACAATGGTCTTTGTTTGCATATTTAGTCATCTATGACAGCGTTTTACTCTGAAAATGTCACCAGAATTCACTGACTGATGCCAAACAAATGCAGCTGGGCATGCATCTTTGTTTATGCCTCATTTAGCTTCCCAGCAGAAGAGACCTGAGCGGTTAACAGGATGTTTGCTTGGCCCTCTGACATCCTGCTGCACACACATGCAATCCATGCAACATTATACTTTATTCTGCAGTTTAGAAAAAAAGAAGGTTTTGGCAGCTGTAAATATCATATACAGTAAGGTAAATGCCAAAAATGTGCATTTTTTTAAAGTATATACACACAATTGTTATCTTTCTGTAAGATGTTTGCCTTTTTACATTTTTTTTTAATTTCAGTTCAAGTTAAAACTACGATCTGCTATTTTTTTATGTAAAAAATGAAGAGATCCTATAAGCTCAAGTGAAATTCATACAGAGATAGCAGATGCAATCAGTTTTTTTTTCTAAATGTGGCTTTCCTTTAGAAGGGCTATCACAAAAAAATATATTAAACTCAAGTGGGCTCACAATTGTCAAAAGCTAATAAACCACCAGTTAATATTTGATTAAAAAAAAAATCAAAACACCTCTATGTTCATGCCATTAGAGAAAAATAAAGTATTTAGTTTATTTTCTCATCTGTGGATTTGTCTGATTTTTTTCCTCCCCAAGACCTTTACAGGGATGGAGACATGCGGTAAAACTGAGTGTCAGGACAGATGCCACATAATCCCTCTGCTTTACTGGGTTCAGATCCAATTCCATGTTTCTTCAATTATTCCCAGGATAAAATTATTAGCTTGTGCAAAGTGGAAAGAGGGAAGGAAATGAAATGCATTTCCTCTCCTAATAATAACTCAGGAATGTCTAGCAGATTTATTATGTCTTGATAAAATTAGTTTCCTTCACTATTTGCAATGTAATGACTGAAATGACCAAGAAATGATATTCTTTGAAACTAATTCACATGACATTCCTGGCATTTTTCTCCAATGCAAACACTCACTTTTCATGTGTCTAAACTTCTCTGCTCACATACTGGGAAATTAACAGGAACTTAAAAAAATGACTTTATGATCATGCTTCTTTATGATGGAAAGGTGTGTTTTTTAAAAAGCTACTGACGTTAACTTGATTGAATCACTTTGAAGAGATAAGCTCAGTCTGATTTCAGCCATTGAGATCAAACAAAAGTAACTTACTGGTTTTTATGACCAAAACTAAATGAAATCCCTGCACTGAGAGAATAAGCAGAATTGAGGCGAAAGCGTTTCCATCTGGCTCGTCCGTGCAGCTCCATCACCCACTGCCCATCTTACCTTTTTGTGTCTGTCTTTGAAAGGTAACGCAGGCCACGGCATCTCCTGCAAAAAGTCTTGCCAGTGTTTCTGGTCCTGATCAGACGAAACGAAGACGATTTCCAGTTTGTCCTTGTGCTCGGAGGTCTTTTTGAACCTGCTGTAAAACTCGCACAGGCTGCCGTTGAACTGCTTGCACGGGGCGTTCAGGCTGCACCCGAAGAAGAGCCCGACCAGGGAGAGCTTGGCTCCCAGAGACTGCACGTCCACCTCGGCTTTCTCGGCGTTGACGAGCCGCTCCCCGAGCAGACCCACCAGAAACTCCGACATCGCTGCCCACGGTCCTCGAACACGAGCTTGTGTTTAAAAAAAAAAAAAAAAAAAAAAAGCCTCAGCCGCGACCGCTGCACGTGTGGAGGCGAACCCCTCCTTTCCCCCCCCCCACCGGCACTTTGGTTCACCTCGGATCGGAGGTTTTGGGTGAGCTCCGTCCCAGCCCCCGGCGCGGCGTGGCGGTGTGCGTCTCGGCGCAGCTCGTCCTCCGTGTGTGAGCGCTGTGCAGGAATGCGCTCCGCTTAAATGGCCCTGACAGCAACAGCGGCTCTTTTCAGGAAACCTACTCACTTCTATCACGACATCTGGATACTCTCTTTCTGAAAACGACACTTAGCTGCCTTATTCTCACACATATTTCACCGCGTTAACAACTGCGTAACCTTAATTCATTATTTTGTCTAATTATTGTTTTATACTCTCACGCTTCTTCTTAACACACATTAAAATAAGCCGTTATTTACATTTGGCCACAGAAGTCACACCGTGTTTGTCACACGATAGAAGTTTTGACGAGCCTATAAATTTAATTAAATAATTATAAATTAAATCAATTTTTCCCTGAAGGCTGGGATGAGAGTACGACTTTTAAGTACGTGCTGCCACCTAGTGTTCAGAAGAAGGAAACAAATGTTCACCCACATGGACTTCTGGCTCAACCTCGACTTCAAGATGAACATACAATATAAACAGTATATTCTGTTAAAAATGCCACATTTGAACATATTTACCTTGTCATGATTCTTATGACTTCTGGGGTGGTTTATAGGAGAATCATAGTACACTTGTCCTACCCAACACTATATAGTGAGAACACTATCTTTTTGTGGACTTTCTGCATTCATATGTGTATGCTATGTCTTCACATATATAAAGTATTGTTAGGTGTCTATACCATTTTCTGGAATTTGCCAGTGCATATTTTTTTGTGCGTAGACAGACGCCATTAGCCACACATATTTCTTGTATATGTAAACATAAATGACCAACACCCTAATTATAGCCTTCACTGGGTTAATCATACAATACAACGGCAAGGTCATTTTACAAATTTCAAGAACTTTTTAATCAATATTTAGTGTTACATATCAACTTTAACATTACAGTATTGATTGCAATACAATTACAGAAAGGAGAACATTGTTCAAAGATGCTTATTGTTCAGTTCATAAATATGTGCTGAAATTTATCTGTATAAAATCGGAGTTATTGGTAATCGGAGAGGAAATGCTTGATTCTCAGCACTTTGAACAGCAGCAGACCCTTCAGTCTTCAGTGAACATCATCCTCACCAGGTCTGCTTTAAAGCACTCCCCCTCCACCAGCTTCTGAGGCTGAAACAAAGAGAAACGCAGATGGCTTTTAATGCTGCTCGGACCAAAACTTCAGACTTCAAATGTCTTGTCATGAGCACAGCAATAACACAAGGTCAGACTGGCCATGAAAAAAAACTTGTGACTAGGCAAGCAATAACTACAATTAATTAAAAAAATTAAAAAAAAGTAAGGTTTAAAAAAAAAAAAAGTAATGGATAAGTGTGTGTAATTAAAGGGAAAAAAGAAATAATATCTGCGTGTGCACAGTCTGTGTAAAGTGTGAATGTAGGGATGCTGTGAGGAACCTATTTATTCACTCATCTGATGGTTGACAGGTAAACACCGTTTCTTATTCTGGTGCTCTGTGGTGATGTTGTGGTAATTTTTTACCAGACAGCAGCCATGAAAAGAGTCTGTGACATAAGTGAGATGATTCTTTTATGGTCCTTTCTACTTCCCTGAGGCAACTTGTGTTTTAGATGCTTTGCAGAGAGGGCAGGTGGCAACCAATAATGTGCTCTGCTCTCCTCAGCACCCTGTGGTGAGAATTATGGTCTGCAGCAGAACAGCTGCTGTACCAAGAGGTGATGGAGCAGGTAACACTCAAAGAGTACACCTGTAAAATGTGCAAAGAGATGCAAAGTTGCTGAGTCTCTTCTGGAAGAACAGCCTTTTGTGAGCAGCTTTCCTGATGTGCACACCAATGACTTTTAACAAGGTGACGCTTTCTAATTCTGACCCCTGCATTTAAGGTTCCTAAAGTCAATAACCATGTTTTCAGGATAAGAGCCTCTTCCCCTGTAAGTAGTCTCATCATCATTAGAGACCCAGAACAGTGGTGTAATCTGCATTTTTCAGGACACCGGTGGAAACTGGCCAAATAGACTACAGTAGTACTTGACATTTTCTTACAAAACATTTGAAAATAAATGTGGTTTATCAGTTTCAGCAATCCATGGAATATTTAGGAATATTCTTTAACATTTAAAATTTTTTATCATCACTTGGTCAATAGTCTTACTGTGTTATATCTCAGCAGAGTGGGAACTCCAGTCAATTTCAGCGTCTTCTTGAAGTCATTATTTGGGTCTTTCCAGCTGAAGCGTGAGAAAGGCATAATTAGGCTGCTTTTAGTAAAACATGAAATAAAAACATTTTGTGGGTTTAGGACTAAAAACAAAGAATTACAAAATTTCACTTATTTTGGACAAATCTTATAAATCACTCACATAAAAGTTTTATTTTAGACTAAACACAGTTATCAGAGTTTACTTGATCTTTCACATGTAGCAATTAATGAACATGTTAAGAAACTCAGGTGTAGTTATGACAGCAATTTTGCTAATAAAAACTACACTTACTTTCAAAAGATACTGGGATTTAAAAAAAAAAAAGACATTGTATGATGCAAAACTAATCTTTTAAAATAATGTTAGCACCCATCTCTATCAGAAAATGTTTGCACTGACTATTAGAAATAGTTTTCACTACTTTTTACTGTTCTCACATCTTTTCTATATTGGGTATCAATATTAATGCTCTGTATGATCATTCTGGTGATACAAAAGCTTTTTGAGAAATCAAAAACTTAAGTGTGTTTGCTTTCTACATTTATAAAATCCACAAAATAAAATGAAATCCATAAAGCAACATTATTATTGCTTCACAAATAATTACTTTTAACTTAATACTACCTAAAAAAAATTGTCAATTGAAACACTGATGTGATACTTTAGATTTTAATTTGATAAACGTTCGCTAAAAGGCGTTTGAATAAATAAAGAGAAAAATACTGACTAAGCTCTTTCTCCAACTTGGCAGTAAATGAAGACGGAGTCGTCGGGGAGATGAGTCATTTCTCCTCTTACAACTGGCTCAGCTGCGGAAAATAAATTATAAAAGGAAAAAGAAAGGGAGAATAAAATAGATAAATGCATTTGATGACTATGGGGGGTGTATGGGAAGGATCAGGGTTGAATTTATGTGCAATTACCTTTAACGCAGTCTGGACACCAGCTGTTTCCTGCAGCGTCTTTATCACCTGAAAAATAGGCAAAGATTTCCTTCCCTTCTCTCTCAGACACAGCCTTGCAGAACTCATCGTACCCGCGCACATTTACTTCTTCGTAACCGACCATGGCTTTGATTCAGATAAAGTGAAAAAAAAGCAGACTTCAACTTCAAAACTACAGATGAGGAACTGAAGTAGAAACTGAACCCTGAACACTTGTGCTACTACAAAAACTCAAATGTACCACTTCCTGTCTGGGTTAACGTCCTTAAAGTCACAGCACACTTGAATTATATTATTCTATATTTTTATTTGTTCTTTATGTATTTTAAATGTTTTATATGTAGAATACACTCTAAAAATGTATATTCTTATTTCAATAATTTACTGTTCAAATGTTTGTAAAAGCATTTTTTTTGACGTCTTTAACGTGCCGTATTTTTAAGGCGAAACTCTACTTCCGCTCAATCTTGTTGTCATGGCGCCGTTTCAAATTGTTGTCAAGCTTTTATCAACAGTTGAAAACATTTACACAAACGTTGCGTTTTAATTCGCCTTAAGTCACTCAGTTCGTACTTTGAGTTAGTCATGACAGTGAGTTGTTATTTCCCTCTCGAAGATGAAATGGACCACTTTAGGATGTGGTTAATGTTTATGAATTTATCTTCAAGGCGACCTTAGCCGGCTAATGCTAACGGTTATCAACATTTTATACTGTTTTCTCGCTCCTTCGAGGATATTTACGCTGCGATGACTGCACATTTTTTACACAAGGATCCAGTTTGTTTCTTGAAACAGCAAAGTCAAGAAAGATCATGGGTTGCTGTTGGTTCAATAGTGAACAATACCAATTTAACTCCTGGGATGTCCCAAAACAAGGTAAACAAAATGTACCCGGTTACTTTTTTCTACTGTGTCGTTATGGGTGTATATATTTTGATAATATTATCGTTTCTTTAACCGATATCATCAAGAATACAGCAAACACCACATAAACTAAATGCAACACAATTCATACTAGGAGAATCATGTATCACAGACCCCAGAAACATGGTTAATGTAAGATTTTATGTTGTTATGTTGCGTTGTTCTATTGGATGTGACAAACTGTGAAAGAAAAATGTCTTGTGAAGTTTAACTTAGTGAATAACTGATATATTTCTTGTAATTTGTATCTCTAATCCAATAGCTATTGTTCAACAAAGCAAACCCTACAAGTGCCATCAACCGTGCCACTCTCGTGGGCCCTCCAGCCCCCATTGTCATAGAGAGATTGATGCCACAGTCAGAGATGCGTGAGAGTGTGGACAGCGCCACTAGCTCCTTCAGCTTCACCACCATCTCTGAGGAGAGACTCCAGGCTGCTGTTAAGTTGGCCCAGAAAGATGTAAGACGAAGGCGCCTTGAATCACTTACAAAATTATCAGCTAAACCCTTGCAAGAGGCCTCTCACTTTGAAACAAGTGGTGTGGAGCTATTTCAGGTAAATATTGATATGACATGGTTCATTAATGGATAAACTCTTAACAAAGATCAATGATAGTTCAGTGGTTTATCGCCTACTCAAGATATTGCTCATGCTAAATGGTGTCTTTATTTTTCTCAATAGACACAAGGAGCCACTCCAAACAAAACAAAGCCAAAAACCTCTTCTCCAAAAGAGAACGTGATTCAACAAGTTTCCAAACAGCATGCTTTGAAAAAATACCCCACTTCCTCCAAGCCTAGTACTGTTAAATCTCCTCCAACAAGAGATCCTGGTTTGTTGCTGGCAGAAAGGGGCAAACAGGCTCCTTTAAGCCTTGAGATCTGCAAGCTGCAAAATGAGCTGGAAGTGTATATTCAGAAAGTGGAAGAGCTAGCTAACAGAGGTAATGCATTAAAAACAGATTGTAATTGTTGATTTAGATCATTGTTATCATATAATAGTGCAAATTAAACATTTGTTTTAAACTACAGGGCAGAAACCAGAGGAGCCATTGGAACCTGAAGAGCAAATGAAATTGGAGACGCACAGACAGAAGCAGGCAACCCAGTCAGCACGAGTCATTTATGTTCTTCAACAACAAGTATTTACATTTCTAATTATTTAAAAATGATCAGTGGCTTTTTCACACTGCATAAACATAGTTTATTAAACTATTTATAGGTAAAACAGATACAGCAAGATATTGAAAAACTACAAAGAGAGAAAATGTGGGAAACGAAAAAGGTATGTGGATGTAAAAGCTATTCCTTACTTTGAGCCACCTATTTATTGATAATGATAAAGTAAGTTGCCTGTTTGATATTTTTTTCATTTAAAAAAATAAACATATTTTCCAATAATGTATCCAAACAGACCGATGTCCCTGAAGTGACAGTTGGGACCGTTTTATTTATTTTATTTTTTAAATGTGTGTTGGTGACAGGGTGTTTTTACTGAGTCTTGCTACATTTGTTACCGAGCAACCTTGTTCATTTATCGGTTTAAAGGCGGTAAGACTGATTTGCAGTCTCTTCTTCTCTCAGTCTGTTGCCATAAACAGGCTTGCAGCTGCCCACCGTGGGGCACTAAGGGCCTTACGGGTCATAATCGGCCAGCTCTCAGACCTGTCTCACAGCAAACTGCCCCCTCACTGTAAAGAACTGGGTCAGCTGATTCGTCAGCTCTCTTTGTGCTCAGCTTTGGTTGAAGTGGAAGAGGGCTCGGCTGTGCCTGAGACCGCCCTCGACATCCTGCAGAAACTAGAGGTGAGGAGCATAAAGTGCTCCTAGTAACTATCTAGGTTGTGAGATGTTATGTATTTCCTTAGAAATGAAATTACTAGTGATTTGATGCAAGTTCATGTACACTTCATACTTTGTAGTCTCTCAATTTAAAGACCTTGAAATATAATCTTAAGTGTATGTAAAGATAAAACAACCTAAGTAGCTTTTATGTCAACAGAGTGGATAATTTTATTGGGCTTTGGTGGTCACCAAACCTTAATCTCTTTGTATGCTTAATTTACAAAAAAACAAAAACTTAAACTCAAAGCTCAACTTTGTTCAAGATGTGCTGTTTGTGGGGTACATATTGTACATAATAAATAAGAGGATTTTGTTTTAAGTACAAACCACTTTTCCATCTATATTCTGCCTCTCAAAGTATGAGAATATGTTAAAAAAAAAAAGGTATTTGTCTTAACTTTCTTTAGGGATTAATTGAAGTATTTGATTTTTTTTTTTTTTTTAAATTTCCCTGACTATCCATCTAAACTTAATGCGATCTTTAATGAATTGCTTAGAATATGTATTTTTTTTAAATTATTCAAAATAAAAGACTTTAATATCTAAACATTTCTTGTAATTTTAGACTCTGGATTCTGCTTTAAGCAAACAAGAACTGCTTGAAAAGATGCGGGCCCAAGCATGTCCTCCACGTAGGAAGTCTCCTCATCGCAGCATGTCACCTTCAACTGCACCCAAGGGTCCCAGCACATTAACAGCTGGAGGAGCCCGTAAACCCACAAATCCCAAAAGAGGTGTTCGTGGTAAGCAGTGATTGCCATTTTTCTTTTTTTTTTCTTTTTTTTTTTCAATTTGCCTGTAGTATTGCTGCATTTCAAGTTTTTACTTGACTTCAGTAATCCTTTTGCAAGTTCATCAATAATCTAATTTGCTACACCTATTGTGTTTGTGAGAACAGTTGTATGACAGCAGTATCTTCCTTTGTAATTACCAGTTTAACATAACAGCTGAGCGTAGGCCACAGGCTCTGAAAACTGCGGTGAGATAAAGTGTGTCGTCTCCTGTGCATTTGGAATTTGCCAAGTGGCTTTTTGATCGCGTTTGGACTTCCTGCTGTGATTAAATGGCTGCAGTCAGGCTGAAAATTGATAGGAGCTATGAATAAGTGATAGAAAAATAGGAGGTGAAGTACATAGCTCTGGCCTTTAGTCTCCTGCTGTTATGTCCTATCAGCAGTTGACACCTGCTGGCTCCTATTGAGCTCAGAGGCATTTCTGCAAAATGATGTTATAAACACACAGTAAGCTTTATCTACTGTATTGATCTCACAGAAATAAATTTAGCTTTTTTACCTAAGTCTCTGCACCACAAATCCAACAATTTATCAAGAGTCCATGCTAATGGCCTAATTGATAGCGTTCTACGTGTTCACCTATTTCAGGCTGATTTATTCCTTTTTGTAAAATAGGATAACAAATAAAGTTTGCTGTTTATTGTAGTTATTCCTTAATTTTTGATTTAGTGAGTCCATTAGCAGCAAAACAAATTGATGGTTAAATATATAATCTGTTTCAGCAGGGAGAAGAATGGCCTCACAAAAGCCCAAAACAACTTTTCGTGAGCCCATGAACAGACAAGAGGTGCTGAGGTCTGGCCTGCACTTGATAAGCCAGCAGAGGGGGCTGAAAGATCTGCAGGAACTATCTCCAACTAGGAATACATATGGAAAAGAACCCCACACAGAGAAAAGAAAGGCTGGCCTAATAAAGGTGCTTCATTTATACAAAGTTGAATGCTGAACTGAAAAACACCATTAAGAATTTTTTTTTTCATATTAGAAATAGTATAATTCTGATTTTGATGGAAAGACAGTGAAATGGTATTCCATAAGTCTCATTAAACTACACGAGGTTGACATAATCATACTACATAATTATTTATTCACATTTTGTCAATGTCATTAGGTGCAAAATGCCAGCTTCCAGCAGCCCACAGTTTCCTCTCGACTCAGAGTGAGCCAGCTCCCTGAAAAAGAGCACTCCGTGCCCTGGATACCAACATCCCCTCACTCTCCTCCTCCACAACGGTGAGTTTATCTCTATGCTTATGACACGTTTGTATTTTAAAAATCACAACTCTCTGCTGAATAGATGATTAATGCCATTATATAACTGGGATTATACACTTATAATTTCAAAATTCTGATCTCAAGATAACAGTTGAAATCCAGCTCAGCTACATATACCCATGATTGCATAATAAACTGACAACCATCAAATACTTTATATAAATATGGGTATGAGTATGGTATTTGACTGTTGTGTTAAAATACACCTGGATGCTTCAGATCAGCAATCTAGAAAACCTCTACGCGTTCTTCACATGCTGCCTCTGTATACTGAATTTGTTTTTGGTAAAATGAATAATGATACTATATTATGTGTTGTTGTTGTTGTTTTTCTGTGAGTGTATTTACTTCATTTTATCATCCGATGAGAACAAATAATAATTGTTCTTATGTGTTAAACTTTGGGATTTGATTTTTTGTTTTTGACATTATTGTGGGAGAAGAAGAAATGCTCTTTTTCTTTACCTTTTCAGAATGATTTGTCTCATTCTCTTCTGTCTGTGCTTGTGTTTATAATTTACCCACTGGGCTGTTATCTCAGCAGATCCCCTCGGAGCGGGAGACCAGAGCCTCGCTGTCTCTTCTCAGCAGTGGAGCCCTCACTGAGCCCTCCAAAGCAGCAGGTGGGAGGTGGATTGGAGGCACATCTAACTCTGAGCTCCACAACGAGGAAAGAAGCTCAGACTGAAGCACTGAAGTAAGGCACACCTTATTCTATTTTCATTCATTTGAGCTTAATCTCTTTCCCTTCTCAAACTCCAGAATAAAATATGAGAGTTTTTGAGCTTTGTTGTGTTCTAACGACAGGAAAAAAAAAGTGGAGTTAAGTGGCTCCTTAATGATTACTCTTTCTGTCTTGTCTGTATTTACTGAGTCATTTCTAACTTTCATGGCAGACCCCACTTGCTCAGAGCCACAGGCAGTGCTGTCAAAGTTAATTCTTTCCAATAATTTAATCTACATCCTTTATAGATTGACACAATTTCTCTTTTTGAGGTATTAATAGATGACCTGTTTCCAGCCCTTATAATCTCCTTGTTGATTGAGTGTTGAAAACATGCCTCTATTTAATTAAATCTTAATTACTACAGTTGTGCTTTCCTATTAATCAGTGGCCAGCAACCTGATTTTAGCGACAAGGATTATAAGTTATTCATGTGAAAGCCTTAATCATTCTTGTGTTTTGCTAACTGTAATGATTCCTGGCTCAGAACAGGGAAGCTTGGCTGGATAAGACGACTCCATACAGGCTGAAAGAAAAAAAAAAAAGACAAAGGTTAAAAAAAGGAGGATAAACACATTCCAAGTTGTAGGTGCAGTAAAAATGTAATTACGCCTTTTAGCATAGCCCTGAGATCTGAAGAGGTGAAATGGAAGCTATAAAAACCATTGTTGGTTATTTGTCTGTGAAATAGGAACTATTTTGATCAGCTTCTAATTAAACTTCAGATTCTATAATGACAATAAACACAAGGTTGCAGTTGACTGATATGAACTCATGCTTAAAATGTCAGTCGATTTAGAAATTTTAAACAAAGCTCAATGCATATAGGCAGTGTTCTTAAAATTTTTTTTTTTTTTTTTTTTGGGCATCACTGCTGACATGATGTTAAACTAAACTGATGACAACTAATACAACCCCAAACCATCACACACCCTGACGTTTGGACTTGTTTCTGATACCAGTCTGGATGTTTCTCTTCTTCTTTAGTCTTTTTTCTGGGAACATAAGACACCCACATCCATATTTTCTCTTTTTTCCTCCCAAGTCTAAAGTAATCCCTTACCCACCTCGTTTTGCAGCCGTTGATGAATAATGGTTTTTGAAGCCATGCTCTCAGTATCAGCAATCAAGGGTTTAGTGTTAATTTGAAGCTTGTGCTTTTGCCTTTTTAGCATCTAGATATCAGAAACAAGTCAGATTTATTGGCCAAGTATATATATACATATACAAGGAATTTGGTTCAGGTTGTCATTCTAGCACTATATAAACTATGACAGGAAACTAAAAGTAATATATAAACAATGCACCTATTGTTTACAATATTTTCTCATCCATTCCAGTCTTTCTTTGAGGAGCAACGTTTGCTTTAGTGATTTTTTTTCCATGTATTTAATGAAAAACTGTTGTTCAGTTCTTAAAATTATACTTTATAATGTTTTTAATCCCTTTAAAGTTTAAGCAATTTCTGCATCAGAACGTCTTCTGCAGCAGCTTGTAATGTTCCTCTGGTTTTGTTAACAGGTCTGAAGTTATGTCAACAACTTGGTGGCCTGAGCAGAAGGCCAGAGAGAGAATTCAACCACTTCTGAAGAAAGCACAGGTGGGAAGACTTGTTTGTTTTCTGGATGGTGTCAGATTTTACTTTCATTTCTGACAATTACTGTGTCCTTCAGAAAAAATTGAGGAGGATTAGAACGTCTTCACTCTTAAGATGGCACTTAGATTGTGTGTGTTAACCTTCAAATATGACTTTTTTTATTGTTGTTTTGTATTTGTTTGTTTTTATATCTTGTCTTGACGAACAAAACTAAATTGTCATGGGACTTTGTTTTGATTGTGTGCTTCGGCAGACTGATGAGGCTGGGAACAGGATCAACACCTCGCTGAGGGGTCGGCTCTCTGAGCAGGATGCAGAGAGGGTAAGCTGCACTGCAGAAGAGTTTACTCTTTCGTTCTATGAAGATGTTTTTTATCATATCAGCGATTTAGCAAATAGAACCGAGGCATTAGACGATCAAGCGCGATAGTTTGTCTGTGTAGCATTTGTAATATTTTCACTCCCATTACTCAGAACTCTGACTAATATGATTTGCATGGTTAAAAGATTAACATTTGCATTACCTTTTTAGCTTTATATAGCACTGTCTACACCGTATCTAAAAGGTTTAAGATTACTTTCTGTTAATATTTTTAGAGAAGGTCCTTTTCACCCATGTTGTTTACCTCACAATGCATTACCTCTGGAGTCTGAGATAAATATGACTTTCATGTTTGATCCCAAACCAAGTGTAAGTGAGGAAGACATCACTGAAGAAATTACAGGAAATGCACAACAAGGTAGAGAAGATCAGACAGGCGGGAAGGCACGAGTGGAGCGAAAGCTTTAGTGTCTGTGAAACAGTGGCCTTTCAGTACTGAGAGAGGGGCTCTGCCTTTTGTCCTCAGCTATTCAAAATAAACACATTGTAGTGAGCCCAGGGGAGCTGGCAATTGACTCAAAATAGATTCTTGGTGGTTAGTGCCTAAATTTAGTATACATTGTTTATTAGTATTTAATTTTGGTTTAGGTTTATTGTGTTTAAATGGTTTAGGATAGTGTTTCTACCTTGGCAACCTTAGCCAATGCTCTATTGAAAAGTGGGAGATTTAGCCTCTGGTTATGGATAAGAGAGCATCCCAGAAGTATCAGAATACTTGCCCAGCTTTGCTGTTTACCACAGTGGCATGAATGACAGTGTTTGTGGTCATGATGAATTATATTTCAGTTGGCTGCTGTTTATATTCCATCCATGTGAAAACATGAACTCACTCATCTCAGATAAGTGAATCAAGAGAGTTGTAGTAGCAAAAACCCACCAGCAGGTCTTAAGGAAGCAGCATTTGTTCCCTTTTTGGAATTAAAAAAATATGCATTTATTTTATTGCTTATTTATTTAATAAGTTGATCAGAGTGACTTTCATTGTAGCACCCTTGACAATGTTGAATAATTCAGTGTTTTGCTTTGTGACCCAGCTTTAGTCAAGCCTTTGTTGTTAAACAGATGGCTTTCTCACTGTAGAATGAAAAGGTTCCAATGTGCTCGGACATGCCTTAATAACGCTTCATAAATTGATGGGCAGCAACATTTTCTCTGAGATCACTGCTGATGTCTATCTTCCTTGGTGATGTCTATCCTCATTGTGTCAACACAAATATGAGCACTCCAGACCAGCAAGTTGCCAAACTAAAACTGCTTTTACAGAAGTGCTCAACTTCCTGATGATCAGTGAATCAAGTGCATTTGATTAGTAGCACCTGGCTGCTACACTCTTTCATTTCTTCGCAAGCACTAATGACGTATGCATTTCTTTTTTCAACTCCGTTGTCATAGAAGCAGGGATTACATTAAGCAACCCAACGTTCACACACTGCTACAAAATTTTGGGTTAGTTTTTGTAAACTAAATAGTGACAGGATGCAGTATATCACAAGCAACCTCAGATTCCTCATCTGAGATTGTTTTCATCTGATTTCAAAACAGTGAAAGGACCTTAGATTTGAAAGAGTGTGTGCTTGTCATGACTGTATGTTTATCACATGCAAGACTGTATGCGATAAGCTGAGGATTATTTTTTTTAAACAATTAAAATATTGGATGTGCATCATTGTGTCACATTAACACCAGAATAATCCCTTTCCCTTGATAAAACGTTATAAGCCTTATTAGCTGTTATTAGTTCTGTTAGCTGTCTGTTTAAGGTGCTGCCTGTTCTGTACAGGCAGCAGAGAACGCCGGGGAACTAAGCGAGGAACTTCTGGAGGATCTGTTGGAGGACAGCGCTCGGGTGGCGTGGGTGGCTGAGACTGATAAGCAGTTGGAGGGCTTGGCTCAGTGTAGGCTGCAAGCCCCCACTTTGGAGAGCATGCTGCTTCGTATGGAGGAGATACAGGTGAGAGCTGCCCTACAGAGAGACCCACTAGTGAAAGGACACTGTGGAACCTGAAAGGTCACCTGTCATCGGGTTGTTATTTATAGTGAACTGTTATGACAGCTCCGGTCTGCTGCTGCTTACTGATGTAAAGTCTACACCAGGGTTGTCACGATAACAGATTTTCACTCAAACATTGCAGCAAAAACAATTTGTGATAATAATATCGGGTTATATGAAGAATAAAAAATCCTCTCAGACAATTGCACTTTAACTTAGTTTTAACTGTAAGTTTTATTTACTTATTTTTGGAAAATGAACTACGCTGCCAAGTTTGAGCAGCGATGAGGAAGAAAAGTCTGAAACCAAAACAATATAGAAACCACTCACTGTTGTCAAGGGACAACTACATATTGACTGACTCACAGCATATGTTTACTTTAAAAATATGTTATTTAATTTCTTATCATAATAACTATTAGTTTTTCTTATGTCAGTTAAAATCAACACTGGTATTTTGCAACACTTCAGTCAATAATATGAAGTTTGTCAGTCAGACTCACTTTTAATAGTAAACACAATGTTAACTGAATGTTTCGTTTTTTGTTTTTTTTGGGTTTTTTTTCCCCCACTGTGGGTCTGAACAGAGGGATGAGGAAGAAGTGAGAAGACGATTTGCCACTATTACCTATTCAGACCTTCTTTTCAGAGAGCGACCTAGAGTAACAGGTAAAAAGATAAAATCCAGAAAAATATCTTCTTATCTCATATCTGTAACTGAAAAACTGAGACAAAGGTAACTCTGGCATCGCCTGTAGATGGAGGCAGTGCTGCAACAGACAAAAGAAGTGAAAACTTGTCATTCAGACTGTGTTCTCATGTACTGTTTCCATCGATTTCTCTTTCTCTCTATGTCCCTTGCTGCACCCTTAACACACGCTACCATTTCCCCTTCATTTCCTCATTCCTCTCTGTTTTTCCCAGCATTCCAGTCCCATTCTTCAGGATCCAGGTCTGCATCTCCTCAGCCAATTAGGCTCACAAGGCCGGTGCTGAAGCAGACTTCTGCAACTGACATTGTCCTTGAGAGACCAATAGAGACTGGGTGGGTTCCCCTTCACCTCTTCTTCGCCCACATTTCACCTTTATTACATCTTGTACATCTTCTGAAAATGCTAGTAGACACTATGGCTCCAGTACAAAACTGGTAATTGCTTAGAAGAATGATATATCCTTTTAAGAATTTCAAACATGGTATGGACTTTGATCATTTCAAAGGTATTGGGAGTTTCAGTGCCCTTTAATTTACCTGAGGACATCTTGTGGTGTCTTCTGTATAAGTGCAACAACATCTCCTATAGGAAGTCATTTACTGCTTCTATAATTGGACCTCTAGGCTCTATGAAAAGGAAGTGCTTAGTGGTTTCTAGTGATGCATGGTTAGTGTTCTCTTCCGCGTGATGTGTCAGTGCCCCGTAATCACCGCTCCACTGGGAAGCCTCACTCATCCCTTAAAACTCACTTGGTGGGTAACGTACCTAGGGCAGAGTCTATTCCTGACTCTGGCAGCAGACTCCAGAGAGAGAGCCTCACTGCCCAGGGCTTCATCTGCAGCAGCTCAGCTGCTTAAAATAATGAGGAACTTGGAGAGAAGAGAAAAGATAATGGAAGGACTAGAAGTTGTTGACACAGACAAGCCAGCAGGATGCTTCAGACAAATTCGAGCTGTGAGCATTAGCAAATTAAAAGCAGTCAGGATTGAAGTGCCTCAGGTTCACATCCCTTTATGGGAACTTTGCTCTGAGATCCACTGTGCTGGTGAGTCATCTGTGACTCCTCTTTTACTCTTCATAATGTATTCATAACCTAATAGCGCTATTTTTTTTGGCAAACAGAGTCAAGTATTTAATGTATTTATTTTTTCTTCAAGTGTATCTGGCCTTGGAGCCTCTCAACAGGGACAAAGTCACTTTAGAAGTGTCTGCTGACTTGTTCTGAAAAATAAGATAGCTGTCTGCTATCTCGGTGACTTTCAGAACCACTGTCACCCCACTTGACCTTATCATGTTTTATTTAAAAAAAAAAAAAAAACACTGTATGGCAGTGGAATAGCTTTTTCTGACATTGATCAAAAGGAAAATCCTTTGGAATTAAAGTGAAACTTAATTTGAATCAGGCAAGTTGACAAAAATTGTTTTCAGATATAGAGCACACAATGTGGTTGCATGTATGAATGTATTATGAATTTCTCATATTATAAATTCTTATAAAATAGATTGTACATAAATTATTTAAAGCTTTGATAAACTGTTTGCTATGATATGTAACGATTCTCCTGTCAGAGAGCACAGTCACTTTCCCTCCGTGTGAGTCTCATCTGAACTCATGGTTTCTGTGTCGTGGCAGCAAAGCCAGCTGCTTTTGCATGTTTGTCCACGTTCAAGCCTACACTTGATAAAAATTAAAGCCTGCTGCAACGGCTGAGACAGGCTCAACAAGGATTTGACACGTTGGAGACAGAGATCTATGAGCTGCCTGAGACTCTCCGATTTAAGTTTCATCTTCAGCTTTGGCCACGTCTATTTTGAAACTAAGCGAAAAAGGAAGGTATAAAATAATCCATAATTATACGTATTGATGTAACAATAAATTATAGTGTCAACTTTAAGTTGTAAAAAGCAACAGCATTTAAGAGTTCTTATATTTTAATGAAGAAAAATATCAAAGAAGAAAAATCGAGTTTTGTTTTCAGATTTTAAAAAAAGTTTATTAACTATTGATCAACTGTTTTGCTGCGTATTGACAGGAAATCTACCGAAATAAGAAGCTCATCAACAGAATACAATCTGAACAGAATACAATCATCAGTTCAAACAGTTTTACACTTGAAATTTCCCTGAATATCATTTTGTGTTTTCCGACTTGATTGCTGTTCACCGATCTGATACCAGTCTTATTTTGTTTCATTTAATTGTATTTACGACTAACCTTGAGTGACTGTGAGATGATTGTTGGCAGAGCATCACTCACACTCTTGTGGGACAGCAGGCCTTTTTTCAGCAATTCCTCCAAATGTTCAGTTTAGCAGAAAAAAATCTTCCCCTTTTGACTAAATAAAATCCTCATCACCATTTTACCTGATTATAAAATGGTTTTTAAATGCTTTTTGATGCTTCTCGTGTTACATTTAGCAACTTTTATGCTATCGCTGGAAATTGTAGCCTTGTTTAATAAACATTTACAGCAAAAAAATATCATTGCAAAGCCAATATAATGTCAATGCTACGTCGTTAGCTCAGTCCAACATCTCATCTATCCAACTCAAAACAGAAAGTTTCGAGACTAAACTGCATAACTTCCTCTGCTGGCTTTTAGATCAGCAATGAGTAATTGGGAGCTTATTTGTAAAAACTGATTGGTATTTGTTGGCTCACTGACATAAATACTCACAGATCCAGATACCCCAACTTTTGCTAGAACCAGCACGTATTTCTGTTGTTGGTTTGGTTGAAACAATTATTCTGCAGCTACTTGCCAGCTGTAGACATAAGGTGTCTGAACAGATTGTTATATATGTCCAGCCTCAACGGATATGATCTGAGGTGTTGTTCTCTCAGTTTCTCCATCCGTATGCATATATCTGCTTATTCCCCACATTGAGAAAGTATTTTTCAAACGGCTTGAGGGCATTTGCTCAAACCTGACAAAAAGCATCCATTCGGACTCGAGGATGAACTAATTAGAATTTGACAGTCAGAAGACAAAATATACCGCCACTTCTCAAAACACATTTTTGGCTATAAATGAATAATTCATATCTGAAATAATTTAACACAGTTCCCTCAAAGAATAAAACAATGCAGTCTTGACATTTTATATCCAAAAGGTCAAGTTGAGTATGAAATTGCTAAAAGACTTTTTGGCTATTATTCATTGGCGTAACTCAGGAACCGAGGGGCAGACTGTGTCCATGTTTTTTTTTTTTGTTTTTTTTTAAAGTCAGCTATTAAATTGAGGTCACTCAAGTTGAATGCCAATTTTTAAAGTTATTCATGCAAGCTTTGATTTTCTTTAAAGAAATGTGAACTACAATTTGACTGGTTGGCAGTTTTGGCAACTTTGATGAGTTCTTTCTTTTTCCTACACATTTCCCTATGAAGTCATAAAGTTGGTCGAAGGACATCACCTGGTGTGAGACAGAGTTCTTGTGCTTCATATGGACCTTGTTTTAGAGAGCTGTTTCTGGGGGGACCAAGACCAAGAGGATGTTAATAGTTTTAATTGCAGAATCCTTTACTGCATCATTGGTTAAAACCGGTCTAAGTTGTCTGCATACTTCATTTAGCTGTTATTCATTGATGACTTGAGACGTGCTATTTACTGCAGTTTATGAAAATATTGTTGTTTTTCCCTCTCAGTGTGTTCTAATTTTTGGACCACATGTTATAAACACTCTGTGTTGGCATTCGTAACTGTAGATAGTCCAGATATCTGCCGGCAGATCAGATAATTTATCATTTTGTGCCTGAAGCACTGCTGAGGAAAAGGAAAAAAAAAAAAAAGAGATAAAAAATCATGGAGAATTTTTGATGAATCTGGTTAATATTATGCCGTCCTTTTTCTTGCACAGCAGTGTGGTAAATGAAATCTTGTGTCATTTTTGGAGATGAAAAATGTTTGTTTTTGCGTTGATGCAGGATTGCGTTAATCTTCTGTCACTGTTGACTCTCAGTCTTCAGTTTAGCATAATGGCAAGCTTTAATTTGGGGGATTTGGAGCAGCAAAATCTACGAAGAGCTTATCGTTTGTGTTGTCTCAGTCCTGGTTTGTTGTTCATAATCCACATTTTTAGCCCGGAGACACGCGTCACCCTCCATCATCTGCATGGAAATCAGAGCCATGCGGCGCTTTTTGTGCACACAGTAGGAAAACATCATGCAACAGTGGCAAAGCTGTAGATTTTTGTCATTGTGTCTATAACTGGGGGCATTTCTCCTCATATTGTTTGATGACGAAGACACTTCCAGTCTGGTACTGGTTATGATCTTCCAGATTAAAAAAAAAAAAAAAAAGAAAAATCCAGTTTTAAATGCATTGAGCGGAGAAAGACGACAAATAAACAAAGAGGTGGATTTCTTTTTATTGTTTCTATACATACATGCAGTTCTTTTAGTTTTCCCAGAGGGTAGGTAGTGTTAGTTTTGAGTCTGGATGTGAAACAGCAACAAAGAGTCCCTGGTTGTTCACAGTGTGCTGATTTGTCACTTCCACTGACTATCAGCAACGTGAAAAATTTGTCCTGCAAGACTGTTTTCTTCCAAAACAGCATCTGTTATTCTTATCCTGGCTGTCTTTGTGTTTGTGCCAGCACTAGTGCTTGTGAACGAAAATGAGACAATAGGGTGAGAGATTTCATCTTTTGACAGGAAAAGATGAGACATGCTGTTCGTGTGCATGAGGAGGAGCCCAGACTCAGATCTTGATCATTTTGACTGAACCATTGAAGCCTCATCAGCAGGTCAAACAAATCGGCACAGAAGATGAAAGCCCCACTCGGCAATATGGAAAATCTTTCATCTGCCTTTTTTGCTCCGGCAAGCATTTCATTACCAAGCGAAGGACAGATTTGCAGTTGTGATAGCTTTAGCTGTCTTCATCATGATTCACAATGACCTCAATGAAACATCACAGAAGAGTTTTTACGTTCTCCTGTTTCACTGTGTACGGTGCTTCGGAGCACACTCATCTTTCCCGTTGTCACCAGGGTGTCTTTGAGTCTTGCCTGAATCACCTCTTCTATTCTGAGCCAATATTGGTTTTATTCAACTCATCCCCAGCCCATCCCTGCCTCCCTTTCAATATATCACATATGGCGGCGTCTTTCCGCTCTCTGTGTCAGACACCTCACTGTTGTCGCTTTAGTACACAAATGAGAAAGAAAACTTGAGGTCTTTATGCGAGTTGATTAGGTTACTAGAAGAAGTTTTGAGTCGAGGCCTCGTCAGGACAGGAGGACTTTTGAGATTTAGATTTTAGATTTTTAGGACAATTGCATGTTTCATCTGTCCATATTGAACAGGTTTTTACAGAGCAGTTTTAGGGAAACTGGCCTCCCAACCTGACATTTAGTGTGATCTGCAAACAAGACTTCAAATTCTTTTACATTTTGGTCATCCTTGTTTCAGTTCTCTCTGTAACGTAGCAGCGCAGGGTCAAAGTCGAGTTTTATTTAGCACAGAAAATTGAAGTTTTGGCAATTAGTGCAATGCCAATGTTCTCCAAAAGGAATGGTAAATGCTGCTCATAAGTAAAAAGAAAATTGGTCATCCCCAGAAATAAACCTATCTTGATACAGGAACTGAGAGTTTAATATTCAGTGGCAATGAGAGTTTGAGTATATTAAAGTTCTGGCGTAAAGATTGCTAAAACTAAAGCTGAAGATGTTTACAAAGATTCACTGGCCAATTATTGCCTTCACTAATTTCAACAAACCTGAGCCACAGCCAGGCTGTGAACCTGAAACAAAGGCAAGCTCACAAAATTGTGTGGTGGTAACTTGTTCAGTTAGAAAGTGTGTGTACGTTTCATCAGTCATTCGTCATAACTGTGAGAACCCCCGGAGCAGTTTTCAGAATGAAAGAATGTTGAAGTATCAGTTATTGTTTCATGTCACACTGCACACCTTCAGTGTGCAGGTTTATTCTTGCCCTCGCAGTCTTGCATAAATGTTTCTGAACGGTGGCTGGTCCTTCTCCGTTTTTGATTTACACAAAAGGCATGGTCCCCTCTGACTTTAATTATAGCGGCGGGTCCGCAGGATGCTGTATTGTTGCTTTTCCCACATTGGCCCTCTGATGCCCGTCTGGCTATAAATTGACCCATTTCAGACTGGAAGCAGAGGTTTACAGTCCTGATACTTTGATATTTATGGCTGCCCCATGGTTTGTAGCCCCCATGGTCAAGTTCAGCTGGGGCTCAAGGAGCACAATAGAGAGAGGCACTTTGCCTGGGAGCTGCCACGACACTAAATATAGCGCGGGAAGGGCTATTGCAAGAGCCAGGCTGATTTGTCCGAGCAGAGAGGATTATAAAGCCAGACCGTGGTGATTCCCAGCTGAGCCCCTGCTCACTCAAAACAAGGGGCAGACGAGAGAAATGGCCTGCAGGTGAGGGAGATTTCCTCCACTCGACACCTCTCGTGCATCCATCTTTTCCTGCCTCATATGGGGTTCAGCAATAATTTCTGGTTTCCCACGGTTCTGCACTCAAACTTCAATAAATGAGTTTGCATCTTCAGCTCTTTGAGACACTTTGCCCAGGAAAGACACTTTGAGAGGGGAAAAAACGATAATAAAATGTATCTGTTGGCCTCACCCCACGAGCATTTTCTTGTTTTTCCACACACAGTTTCCAGTTCGAGAACAGCCCAACGGACAAGACATCCCATGACGAGCAGATGCCCACCAACAACTCTGCGTTTCGTAACTCGGCAGAGAGGAGCAAAGGGACTGTTGTCTCAGTGCCGGGCAGCATGCTGAGAAACATCCAGCGTTACCAGGACAACTACGATGCCTACCTGCGCACTGTGGCTCACGAGGCCATCTACAACTTTGACCCTTGGGCTGTGGCAGACAGGTTAGCTTTAAAAAAAAAAAAAGTATTCTGACGGTTAACTTTTCTGAGTCTCTGAAACTCAAAAGTAGTTTAAGTTTTTAAACAGAGATTCTACTATGTTCTACCTGTAGATAATGATGAAGGTGCATCGTCTTTCCTACTGCCCGTTTAATCCCTCAACATGTTTTAGTAGTAAAAGAAGTAAAAATTTGAACCAAATTTAGGGTTTTGCTCATTTTTGTATTTGTTTTCATACCAGTATGTTTTAGTTAGTAATGCAGATGCTCTCATCTCAGGGAACATTTAATCCCTAACTTGGGTATACTAGTTCTAAACTTATGAAAGATTTATCTCCTCGTCTGCAGAGCTTGAAACTGTTGTCTAATCCCACCATCGCGTCTGACTGCTTGTATAACTTGTTCATTATTAGTCTGACATCAGGGAGCCAAACATTTAAAGACGTGGTTCTGCACTTTTCTCATTTCTTTGGGGAAATGGGAATATTGTGTGAGGAGACGCATCCAATTATATCTGTCTTCTTAAAGCAAAAGAACACAGACTTGGTGGCTTGTGCACCCCCCTGTGATTGTGACACAGTGCAGAAACCTTTCTGAATGATGAGATGGTAATGAGCTGTCGAGTGCCGCTGTCGCGCCACGCCACGCCACGCCACCTGGAGGATCTCATTCAGCCTGTCTGCTAACAGACTTATTCCATCGCTGCTTTGAGTGAAAACACACAAAGCATACATCCTCGCACCTATTCTGGTAACACTAGGAAAAACTGTGTAGGATGGTAATTCAGTGTTTGGATGAACTTCCCCTTTTTGAGACTTTAATAGGTTTTGTGTTATGCTGCACGCTAGCGATGTGGAAAATATGCAAAACACGGAGACTCATTCAGAGCGAGCATGGCTCGGAGCACACAAACAGCAAAACCTCCTCATGGCTGTGCCAATCCATAGCAGGAGATTTTTTATCTACATCTGGTCTTGGGAGCAAAGAATTGTTGTCTTGACATTTTAAAAGATACGACAGCCAGCAATTGCTCTGATAGTTTTGCTTCACGGCCAGCTTAAAGATTTGATATTTTGAGTGTTTCCTGAGTGCGTTCTCACCCATTTCTGCCTCAGTGTGTGTGTGTGTTTGTGTGCATGTGTGTGTGTTGACCCAGATAATGCTCAGGCATTGAAATTAGGTGTGTTTCTACACCCAGACCACCAGTTTTTAGTTATTTTTCCGTCATTACATGTCTTTCAAAGCAAGGCGGAAATATTCAGACTTCCGTATGCTCTGAACCCCAACAAGCACGTTCATCAGAAGAAAAAAAAAAGCCCTAATTGCACCTTCTGTTTGCAGAAAATGACCTGGGGCTGTTGATTTGCATTTTCAAAAATTTCTCTGCTGAAATCTTTGAGCAAGATCTTTGAATATGTTTTTCAGGGTGATGAGATCGTTCTCTGTGATGCAATTCATGAGTCTTTTGTCGGGTCACAGCTCATGTAGTCTTCAACGTTCAAGAGAAGGTGGTTCTAAGGAGCCGATGCTTTTTCTAAAGTTCCTGCACCTCGGTGTCTTTCAGCCTGGCAGAGGAGTTACTGTCGGAGGCGCTGGCTGATGTGGCGGCAGAGTTTCAGGACGCGGCGGAGGCGTACGCCGAAGCGGTCTTCACCTCGGAGTTCCTGCAGCCGATCCATTCACCTCCCGTCGCTTCGGTCAGCCAATACGAGGCTACAGTTCGATGTGGTTCCTGAAAACATGTACTTGATTGTGTGTGTGCATGTATAATGTTTTTTTTTTCCCCTCCAGGTTAATTTTTTGACCGAGGACTATGATTATTTATTTTTTACTTTTTTTATAGAGCTTTGTACTTTTGATGAGTGTATATTTCCCTTTGGAATGAACTTATTTTATGTTTTATATGTCTTTTGTTCTGTAAAAGTGTCTTTGCTCCACCGCTTTGTTGAGACAAGATAAGATTTTATATCACTGGGATTTCAGGTGTTTTTACTGAAGCTGCAGTCGATGAGATTATTGAATTGCAGAGGGAACGCTGGTTTCTCCACTCTTGATGGTTGGTTTGAATTTGCGATTCATTTCCTCTGGGAAAGTTAGTTGAGGGTAGATAAGCTTTAACGCACCATTATGACATTACAGAGGATTATAAGATTACGGTCCTCCCTTTTCACCGTGTTTGAATATCCCAGAGGATTACTAACACTTTCTATTTTCGTGTTGAAATATGGAATAAAAAATAAACTATAACAATAGGATCCGGTCGCCATCAAAAAGTGTAGAAATCCAAGGTCATATGTTTAATCTGTTCTTCTTCCAACATTATTGGCTACACAAATCCAACTGGGTTTACAGACATTCTTGAAAACCTTTTGCAAACCAGAAACTTTTATTTATGCAGTTTTTGCTCTTTGCTCACGTACCTCCCCGTATATCAGCGTGGCGTGATGTGAGAAGGAAGATTTTATGTTAAACATGGTTTGTTTGACCAGTTATGATCATGCTTGTACACCTTGTTCAGCAGACTGTGATTTCATGCACCCTTGACTCTGCTCTGTACAGCCTGAAAATCATCTGTGAAGGAGGAAGTCATTATACTGCAGAAATCACATTTTCAGTCACTTTTTTTGAATAAAACGAAACGAAGCTTTTTGTTGGTCCCACATGGCTTCCATCTTTCATCACTGAAAGTATTGCAGTGATTTGTGTCTGTTGCTCAGGCCTCTCATTCTTCTCATGATTTCTTAAAAGATTGCTCTGGTACTCAGTAAAACAGAGCCAAAAAAAAAAGATTTCCAAGTGAACTATTAAGCTGTATTAAAGACAGTTTGCTTCAAAATAAACATTAAAAAAGAAAAAAAAAAGAAAGAAGACACTGTTAAGCTACAACCAACGGAGGGAACAACAATTACAAAGTCTCTGACTAAAAAAGAGTAACTAATATTTAAAAGGAATAAATAATTACATAAATATATGAATTTAAAATAAAGAGAAAAATGTAATAATTTCACATAATTGAATAAATAGATTTAAAACAAACAGGGAATTATTCACATTTGATATCTTTTTTTTTGTAAGTCATCGGTCAGTAATGCAGGAGACAAAGTCGAATGTGTTTTCATTACAGGAACCACCTGACATATGTCTGAGACGGTTGGCAGAAAACCCTAAAATAATAACATTGATGTCTCATTTAAGTATTTAATTAATTTTAGTTTGTGGACGTTCCATATTGTAATTTAATCAAAATGAAGAGTTTGTTGTCCTACTGAACAGGGGTGAAGTTAAAGTAATTTATAACTGTGCATCAATGGAGTAAGTACTGTGCATAATCAAATGTAACTGTGAAAAGACCAGACTAAGCTCCATTTTTCTCATTATTATGAAGATCTAGGAGGTTAGACCTTGCCTCCAGCCTGCACTGACTCATTATCATAGCTAATTTCACAAGTGGTCGGAGCAGCTGACTGCAGCACATTCACGACGTATTGAGGGCGCATGTTTTCTATGCAGGTGGAGTATTTTTCCTTTTTGACATTTAGGCTGGTTTCTTTCCTTTTTTTTTTTTTTTTTTTTTTTGCTGATGCTCAGTTTTTACACCAGATGGATGTTGAGTCTCGTGTCTTATTAGTCATTCTTGCTGCCCTCCAGGGATAGTTTGTTGAAGATGAAGCATCTGAGGAATGATTTCTGCTGAGATGCTGGTCATTGTTGAGCAATCTGTTATGCAAACAACACCAATAGTGGCATTTCAGTGGTCTACATTGCAAATGCATTTTTTTTTTGTCAAATTGCTTTGAGGCTTTTTTTTTTTTTTAATGATGTGTCCAAACAGCACTGATTTGAGGGGAACTTATGAGTTTTTTTGTTTTACCATGCTTTCAGGCACAAATGATGTATTTAAGATTTGTAATGATTATCTGAATGCTCATTACAGAAGTCATATTGATTGAATTCACATTGTTGCATTATAAAGACTGAAGGAATTTGTCAAAATCAAAGGAGGTGTGTGTGACTGGTGCAGTGTGAAAATTTAAAAAAAAATCATATTTGCTTTGTGAAATGCAGTTGAGAACATACATCTGCAGGAGAAGCAGCATTACTTTTTTCTCCACATCAGCTTCAATATGTGCAGCAGTCAGACGGTAACAGCAGCTACACACTGACACAAGCCTCGGCTGTTTTATTGATTGGTTAGTGGTCAAAGAATTATGATCAGCAATATACTTTTTAATCTTCACTTTTAAATCTGAGGCCAAAGAAATAAGCTAATATAAGGCAGATAAAATGTAAATCTGTGTTTTACTGCCATGTTAGAAAATGTGTAAACTGGCTTTTGTAGCGTGGAGACTAAGTTGTCTGCAAAAGATGGAAAACCCTAGTAGGCTCCATCTATATCACTTACCTTATCAGGTCATCTCATAATAGTAATGAAAAGGCACTGTATGAATGTGTGTGTAAGTGGGTCACTATGCTTTTAGTGCAAAGTGTTTACTGTGATCAGTAACAGAAAAGAGTCATGTAACACCGTCCATTCAGCTTTAACTCTGGGGAGATGTTGAATGAATTATTTGATCTTCTTTCATTTGTTTGGAAATAGCATCATTCAAACATAATAAGAGATAAAGCATAGCCTTTTAAAATACAGTATAATTAAACTATTTTTAGGTCAAAAATAAATGCAAGTTTATCAAAGTTTCAAATGAATAAACAATCAGGTGTTTCAGCTAAGATACTAGTGGTTAGAAACACCTTATATAGGCAAGTTCACTAGATCTTATTCAAGTCTCTGACATGGACCTGATTTCAAGTAGGCTATTTTAAGTCATTAGGATAAATTTCCAAGTCTCCAAGCAATAAAAAGTAGCTTTTCTACACCCGATCTAAAGACAAATCTCCTGCCGGTCCTTTGAAAGTGCACAGTCAGACTGAAACAACGTTGGTGTGTATAAGAGGAACCTTTTACATAATAGAAGAGCATTGAAGGCTGGGTAAGTAATTTCTGGATGACATCACGTCTGTTGATATTTGAAAGAAAACATCAACAAAGACACAGATAGCTGGCTCCTTCCTCCATCTCCCTCACTTATTTACCTGTGAAGTCTCTGTTACAACAAGGAGTCCTTGTTAATGAAACCGTCCGTCCAGAAGCTGGAGCTGAATCTGAAAGTAGAGTTTTGAGCTGGATGCTCGTCTAACTGCAGGCACACTGGTGGTTCCCACCTAAAAAACATCACAGAAATAAAACGTGGGTTATTTTGGACAAACTCAAACAGGGTGTGGAGGAGCTGTCAAAGTTTTTAGCATGCTGATGTGACAGGACAATTATTTATGAAATGTTTCCTACTGATAGAGGCAGTCTGGTTGAATTAAAATAAGCTGAAGCAAATTAAAGTAAACTGATTTCTTCTGAAGTCCCACTCCCAACTAAGATTGTTTTCTTGATTAAATAAGCAGAAACATATTGTTTATGCATACACATAAAGCAGCATGTTGCAGCTAGGAAATTGTAGAAATAGTTACTTTAATGATACTATTTTAATACTTAATCGATTGTACTGATTGTTTTAAACACCAGGGTATTATAGTTATGAAATTGAAAGTGACCAACAAAGAAATGTGACACACCATTCTGGTTTTACTGTGTTTTTCAGGTCATTGTACCTGCTGGTTCAATGAATAATAATCCAAAAATGGAAAACATACAGTTAATGCTCTCTAATATTATGATGCTCCTTTTTTTTCTACTTAGAAATCTAAATGCTGTTCAACAAAGATAAAAAGATGAAGGTATAAGCAATGTCTTCTTTCGACCTTAAACATGCTCGAGTCAATGCTTTTACTGTTGAATAGCTCGGCGTGATGCAATGTCAAAATGCAATGTCACAGTTAAACCGATAGATCTTCTCAGCTGACCTCATCAGTTAGGAAAAAGAGAGATGGATTACTATCCTCATGTAAGAAAACTATATAATATACAATGATTAAGGAATATAAAAGGGTGTTTTTTTGTTCACAAGGCTGCAGAGTTGCTCATAAAGGAAATAACAAATCTGCACAGAAGGCCCCATTTTGCTGACTGTACTGTACTCTCTGAGCATTTAATAGCTCCGAGGATGCTTGGTGCTGTTGAGGCAGGTCTTACTTCAATTTTCTCAAATCCCCACAGTGGTTATAAACATTTTTTAACTGCATACTTATGCTTTATCAAACTTTTAATGCTGATTTCGTTGGATTTTGTTGCTCAAACTCTCACACGTCTGATGCAAAAGCCTCTCTTGGTTGTCATTAGTTTTATGGACACGTGATGTTGTGCAGCCGGCAGGATACGAGCAGTCTCCGTGGGAAGGATGCTGTAGAGTTTGAGTTGGGCAGAGCCTTCTCACAAAAGAATTTCATTTAATTCAATTAGACCCTTTTCCCCACTTGGAGTCTGTCACTGCAGCCATTTGTTGTAATCAGTGCTATCTGTCTTTTTGGCTTCTTGGCCTTAAAGCATTTTCAATTAGTTTTCCTGAGTGGGATCTCAGCTCAGTGCTTTGAAAAGTGGGTGGTTGTGTGGATTCCTACAGGAGTTTGGTAATATAATGTGACCGGTTCTGAGAGTCCAGGATGACGGCTTGGCCACAAGCGTTTTCTCCATCAATATTCATTAGAGTGGACGTGTGTCCTTATGAGACTGTGTGATTTAATGTGTGATCGCATAAGAGGAGGTGAGGGATAAAAACAGCAGGTCTTACCACTTCACACGCTCTGGTGTAATATGTAAGAAAAATCATTTTACAGCACTTCAGAAAAGCATTATAGTGAAGATGTACTGAACGATGAATTACAGGTGCCTGTTACAGCATCTAGTGTATTTTAAAGGTTAAACATAGTGGGAGTATGACTCAAAGGCATCATTTCATTTCTGGAAACAAATGGTATGTATTGGATATTTTGAAGGTCTTCTTTCCAAAGATTCAAAGGCTTTTTTTTTTCTTGCTTTTTTTTCCCCCCTCCCTGTCTGGGTGACTGCCGTTGCATGACCAAGGCTACACCTGCTGCTTCAGTGATAAACAGTCTACAGGGGTGATGGCTCTCATCCTTCCTCCCTGAAGGATTCACAGTTATTCTGCTCTACCTCTTCATGCTGCACATTCTCATTAACCATACAGCTGCACCCAATGCACACAAATGCAGTAGCTCAGGTCGTTTTGTGTTTCGCTTTTCTCTGCAGCATCTTGAACTTATCTACACTGAAACATTTTTTTATAAGATTGGATGCTCCAGCATTTTTTTAAAGAAAAAAACATTTGTTATCATAAGAAGGAAATTGAGCAGGAGTAAAAGAAAGAGCAAAGAGGAGGAAGATCTTTCCTGAATTATCATGAAATCAATAAAATCAATCAGATTTACTGGAATGCTGATGAACACAAACTGAGACTTCTCTCATATTTTGGACATTTCTACCCAGCTTTGATACAAACAGACAGAAAAACAGGCCTAAAAGGAGGAGGGACTGTTGTGCTCATTGGTGGTGTAATCCTGGAAACTGTGAAGGAGCATCTCTGCATCCTAAATGTTGAACTGCTGGCTGTGAGTTCTCAGTCATGTTTTCTATTGAGAAAGTCAATCTTTATCATCTGCCAACGCTGCATTCAGTGTCATCAGTTCAGTTGTTGAAGGCTACAAACACAACAGCTCATTGTAATAATGGAAATCTCAAATAAACAAAAAAACAGCTATAAATCACTTCTCCCTGGTTTAAAATGACTAGACTGTATTTTGGGTTGTCATTTCTAGTAGAAAGTGGCATGCCTAAAAGAATCAATAAAAAATAAACAAATAAAATGAGAGACCTGTGCTAATCTCTTCACCATTGCTTAGTGAATTATAAAAATCAAACCAAAATAAAAGTAATCAGTTCTGATATTTAACTTCGGTAGTGAGATGATTGCTTTATATTTCTCTGCTCTAATATACCTGATTCATCTAAGTGGTTTGCTGTCAGCTTGTCATCAAAGTCTGCAGAGTTCTGTTGATGATCAGCTGAGTTAAAAGACAAGGGTGTTGGAGCAGGGAAACATCTAAAACATACAGGTTAGTGGCCCATGAGGAACATTAGTGGAAAATAGCAAAGAAATTCCAGGTGTTAGAACCATAAAGTCTGTAAGTTAGCATGTAATATAATCACAATGAAATAAGTTTACACTAACTTCACACTGGACAGGAAACAGAAATATAAAGCTTTTGTAATGCAGAAAAAGTGACAGGTGTAAGTAATAAATCACCTGGAGATTCAGTAAGGTACTTATACATAGTATTCAGCCTCTTATTCATCAACTTTGATGAAAGGAGACTGTAAGATTCTCTACATGCAGGTGATTGCTGACCTAACTCTTTTTTCTTTTTGTTGCAAATAATCATTATGGTTCGTCATGATATGACCTTGATTTCCAAGAGGTACTACCAACAAATGTGAAGGTGGGAAGTAATGAAGTACAAATACTACATTGTTTCAGGTATCTGTACTTAATCTGAATATTTATTTCTTTGATGACCTTTGACCTTCATTTCCTTGTTTAACCACAACAATCTGTACTTTCTAATCCTTAAAATATCAAAAGAGGTGTGTTACATTTTCAAACTTCCAAGTATGACAACATGACGTAAAAGACGTAACTTACTAGAGAGGGAGACTGAGTGTGTATACAGATTATGATAAAGAGAAAACTTGGAGCGCAACATGGGGAATTAAATGGGTCCTGGGAGTTTTGTCGAGTCCAGTGACGATGGAGAGGATTTGACAAAGCAAGATATTTCTCATCCTTGGACATATTTAAAAGAGCTGTTCGATGTAGCTGACTCCGATAATGTCTCAGAGTTAATGCGTTGTGTCCTCTCAACCTAAAACACAAGAGTTTCTGGTCTACAAGAATTCACTGTCTCATCTGAAAAAAACATGTAATGGTAAAGTGTATTTCAAGTTGTTCTTATTAGCTTATATATAATTTTTTATGAGCGACTTTACAATTTTAGAAATGCTGTTGGAGTACAATGTTTTAATAGTATAGAGTTTACACTGTTTAATTTTTTTACACTTATTTCTTGAGTGTGTGATTTGAAGCCTTATTGTAGAAGTATTGTCAAATATTGGAGTCTAATTTGTTTTTATCTTGGCATTACAATGGGATTTTTTGTTGTTTTCAAATACCTTCTGTTGTTTTGTATTTTATAGGGCATGGCTGTATGAAAAGCCGTCTGAAGGAGCAACCCATGGTCAATGCAAGTGATACCAACCATTTATCAGAGGAGGAGACCTTCTTATCCCCCATCAAGCAGGGAAACACTCAAGACAACTCCAAACAGATAGAGTCCTACTTATCCTGTCCAGATGATACCTTGGATCTCTTGAAATCTCTCCCAGCAGTCTGGACCTTGTCACTTAAGCTCAACACACCCCTACCTGCCTGTAGAGATGAGGGAATTTATCATAAAAGAAAAAAAGAGACCTGATTGGACTTTAATTTTGTTTTTGTAGATCATAAAGTTCTTTTACTGAAAGAAAAAGCAGGTTTGCACATCATTGTTGAAACACTATCAAGAGTTTCCTCTTTTTTATGTCAAATTTTTTGAAGAAACAAATTCTATTAAAAGTAATTTATAATTTGTATAGTATTGAGAGTGCCAATAAAGCTGTTAAAAATGATCTAGGTGTTCAATGCAGGACCTCTGGTCAGTTTTGTTTTGATTATATGATCTTGTGTCCTGTACCATGACTGCAGCTTGTTAATAAAATAATTTCTTTGTTTGTGTCAGACTTTTGCCAAGTTATCAAAAGTTGTGTATCATTGATGGCAATTTTAAAAAAAAGCTTTTTACTAAAGTACATTTTAGACCCTGTAGCTGCTTTTTTTTACTTTTACTTGCGTAAAGAAGCTGAATGGTACTTTTACTTTTACCAGAGTCATTTTTTTTCCACAAAAGTATGTGTACTGCTACTTAACTGCTGAATGTGGGTTCTTTAGCCAGTTCTGAACAGGCCCAGAAGAAACTGCCTCTGGACACCATTAGATATGTGTGCAGTCAATCAAAGAAACAAAGGCTGTGATAGAGGCAGAGTGACAATCCCACAAGCACAGAAGATGACATCAAAAATGATTTAAGGTGGAGTAGAAACCCCAGTGCATGACTGTTGTTGGTTCAGCAGGTCTTATTAGAAATTCTGCAGTATGAATGATGGCGTACAGCTTTCCCTGTCATACCAGAATTGGTTCTGTTAGGTGGAAAAAGTTATGAAATGGAGAGGTACAAGATACAAATCATGATGTAAAAAATGTCTTTCATGAAAAACGTACAAGACCCCTTTTATGAAAGTTTTTTTTTTTCACAACATGAATAGACGACTCGGGTCCCCTTGTGACTTGAAAGATAATTATAATCTTACTAATTAAGATAAATGGTTTCACTCAAAAGGGGGCGTGGTCACTGCCCCTAGTGCGTTATCGTCTATAATTCAACCACGCCCCCTCTGTATGCGATAGCATTTAACTTTCTTACTGTTTTTTAAAACTAATTTTAATTTCTTATTTTTCCTATTATTTCTCATTTTATAAGGAAACGATATAACTTAATAACAGGGAATAATAAAGTTTTATTTAGATCAAAATGTATAAAAGGACTGCAACAGATGAGCATTAATTTTACTCTATGTTAGTATACTGTGGATTTCAAGGTACATTTAAGTCAACATATAATTTTATTTTAAAGAAATTACATCATGTTGTTCTTCAACCTAACTTCCCTAACATGTCTACTTACTTAATTTTCTTTTCACAGAGGACGTGGGCCAACCATGCACATACAGCAACTTTTTAAATTTTAATTATCGTTCTCTAAACTTACTCGGAGAAGAAAGAGGAGGGACAAAAGAGAGCTGCTTCTTTATTTTTCTCAATGAAAGACACTCGAGGGGCGATTTTGCTAAGTGGGAGACCGTGGACAGGAAGGGGACTGGCGCCCTTCAGCAGCTGCAGCCGCGGCCGCGCGCGCACCGCTGGAGGCAGTCGAGCTGCAGACCGGAGCTCGCGAAGCAACTCCGGCTGATGTTCACGGCGGGGAAAGAGGGGGGCAAGGACGGAGGAGAGCAGCCGAGCTGGGCGGGCATGACATGTGAGCGGAGTCTGCACGGATACCACACACACACACTCTTAAGTATGTCTGCGGCACGCGCGGCTCGACGCTCCGCCGGACTTTGCACAGGTGAAGGAGAGCTCGCGCGGCACGTTTAACTGCTTTTGTTTTATAAAGCTCCGTCTCGAGCTCCCCCGGTGCCCGCTTCACCTCGATCCGGTCTGGCAGGTGCGGCAGTCGGGAGAGGGGCGGAGGAAGAGCCGCTGTTTAATTAACTGTCCGAGGAGACGTTGCCGTGACCGCAGAGACAGAGACGCGCCGGAGAGGACACTATGTCAAGGGATCCGAGAGGAAAAGGTAAGAGGGGGGGACACAACATCATGCTTGGTCTCGTGCTAACAGGTAGACCCCTCAGTGTCTCGTGCTGCTGTTGGCGCGCGTAGCAGCTGCATACACGGATGGATGGATGGATGAATAGATGGATGGGTGGATGAATGGATGGATGGATGCATCCGTATAGGAATGCGCGGTGATCGAAACAGAGCTGTGGACTGGTGTCTGTCAGAGAGCACGTCTTGTCCCGCTTGAGATGTCCCTGCAGGGGACACAGCAAGTCTATGACGGATTCTGTGACGCTGCAGGGTGAAAATGTGGGAAAAAGAGTCAAAACTGACTGTACAAAACAGAGTGACTCCAGGTGGAACTGACCTGCACGACATCCCCACTACACTGTCACCTCTATGACTGCTCTGCTGCTTGTGTGCAAAACTTACCAGTGTTCACCAAAAACCTAGAAACACATCTGAAAACAAGGATTTTAACATCCGGAGATGTGGAAAGGAATATTACAAAAGGGATCAGAGGATGTGAGCTAATAATAGCTGGCAGGTTTTCATGCAGCTTATTTGATTGTTGAATTGGATCTGCGGAAATGAGAGGTGACAGAATGGCATGAGCAGAAGCCTTTGAAGTCATGACATTTCTGTAGCATAAAAGGTTTATTGTTGCTCACTGGAAAGATTATTCCCCTGCTCAGATGTGCCACCTGTTTGCATTGAGGGTTTTAAATTAATAGTGCTTATGACAAAAAAGATTCTTCATGGTCTCTTTTCTTTCTGCACATAAGCAGAATTTTACTGGCGTAAAACTGCTTGGAGCTACTTTTTCTTTGATTTATTCATGGATCTTGATTATAATTTGAATTTGAATGATTTTCCTCATTAAGTGAAATAAAAAAGTTTTGTGTCACAGGAGAGGATTTTGCTTTTAATCCTGGGCCATGCTGCCAGGGAGGGGATGTTGTCTGCAGCAATGCTTTTCTTCCGAAGCGCCTTTGAGCAAGTCACTGAAATCTCAAGCAGCTCCAGGCTTAGCCCTCTACATTTGGCCTCTGTGCGCTGACCTTTTCCTTGAGCCGGGATTGGGTTAGAGAATTTTCCTGCAGGGATCACTGACATACCAGATCACTGTCACGCCAAGTGTTGACAAAAAGTGTCACAATATAGAGAGAGAGAGGGGATTTCATTCAGCTCGGTTTGGGCTTTAAAATCTCACCGCTTTGGATTAAAGTAATATTCCGGCTACGCTAGCAACAGCACTGACATCCCATTGAGGAGCACCTGTAAAAAACGTAAATAAAGCATTTCTGCTTGTAACAACAGGTCCGATCAGGATCCTCACTCCTCTTTCCAATTTAATTCCTTAAATTCAGACAGAACTTGTTGCATGCTGTCAATCATTGCAGTGACTGCACATATATCCTTTTTTTTTTAACTAACTGAGTTATTCCAACCCAACCATAAAGAAAGAAGATATTTTCGATTTTAAAATCTAATCAGCTGCCACTATTCTTTTCAAATGTCACGGCTTGACAGTTGTAAATGGGCACAGCCGCTAAATAAACTTACATGTGACAAGAATTTAAAATATGGTGAGGATGACCTGAAGAAGCACAGCAGACTGAGCAACAAGCACATGAGCGTGAGAGGCAAAGAGATCCTTTTTTTATTTGAGTCACAGTTTACAATGAGTTTATTTGTACGTCTCATATTTGTGTATTCATTTGCTTACAACAAAAAACACAAATAGTCAGGTGCAGCTTACGTTACACGTCCCTTTCCCACTGATGCGGAGCTGCTGTTGACCTAGTTTCTTATATTTCTGCTGAGAAAAAAAGACGCCGCTCAAACGCTTGTGCTGCTTTTGAAAACTGGTCCAAAGGTTGGAACGATTGATGTCACTGAGTGGCTACCCATCAAACCCTTTGAGACAGCAAAGTTGTGCTAATGTTAAAAAAAAAAAAAATTGAACTTGTAATCTGTTTAGAGGCGGATGGGGGCATGCTGACATGATTTACAATTACAGCTGTTGTCCAGGCAGTTCAGGTCAAACCTATTAACCCCGTATGAACGACTGGATTTCTTTTTTTCCCTCAAAATACTGTCCAGCAATTGCTTTATTATTATTGAAACACTCCTGAATGTTAAGGCCCCTACTTTTAAAAGATATTTCAGTTTTGTTTATACAAAATGTTGCAAACATTGACAGGGTCAAAATGCATTAGTCCTTAAGTGATTTTTGCCTTCAAGTTATCAGTCCACTGAGTTTTAGTCAATCACTGTTAAAGCACCACACAAACTGGGCTGTGCTCACTTTAACACTTGATTGAGAGACATTTCTCTGAAATTCTTATTAAAAATTGATGCCACCATGGCATAATGTAAATAAATGAGTCTGCAACTCAGACAGTAGATACTGAATACTCGTCTGGAGGAGGGAGCCGTGGTGGCATCTCCCAGAGTTTCACTGTGTCTAGAGCAGCTGGTTGTTGTTGCACTGTAAAGTACAAAGAGACTAATTCTAGTAAAATCAAACCTGAAAGTGCCTGAAGGTACAATATTTCCAAAACTTAAGACAGACACATGGTGAGAGATGTCAATAAAAGTTCCTAGATGGCTGTAAAGACGATTATTGCTGACTGGCATCTTCTGGATTTGATATTTCATGCTAGCGGTCCTTTCATCAGAGTGGCCTTCAGGTTCACTGTCTGAGATGATCTCCATTGCTCTCCATTGCACTCACATCAAAGACAGATTGAGCGTCTGAAACATGAAGTTCTGAAATCTGTCCTTTGGTCTGATGGTGCACATGAATGTGACTTTTGTTCTTTGAAGAGAGGTAGAGGCACTAAAAAACACGGTCCTCACAGTGAAACGCGGTGGTGTGGGGGTGCTTTGCTGCTTCAGCTACAGGGATTCTTGTTTGGGTGCATTAGGGCATAAAAAAAAGAGGACTGAGTTGATATTCAGAAGAATAATGTACCTGTCTAGCTTCAGGTCGTCACTGGATCTTCCAACAAGATGTCGACCAAAACATACTACTGAATATGTCCAGAACATTTGGAGCCAAAATCTCATTTGTATTTAGGATCTGTGGAAGAAGCTGAAGGTTAATGTCTGTGTTTGAATAAACTGGAACAGTCTGACGTATAAAACCAGATTAAGAGACTTTGGTAGGAACTTGGGTGGGACATAACTGAGCTTCTTATTAGTTGTAAGGTACAAAGGCTAACAAATATTGATCAATAATTGCCAGAGAAGTCATAATTTTCACCTTTATAATAATAATAATAATAATAATAATAATAATAATAATAATAATAATAATAATAATAATAATAATAATAATAA
>JAOWBL010000005.1:5558072-5574872 GCA_028564865.1 Zenarchopterus dispar
ACACACACACACACACACACACACACACACACACACACACACACACACACACACACACACACACACACACACTGTCTTAGAAATCCTTATTAGAGTGTGGTATTGAATTCTGTTAATACCAACAAACCCTCAATTTACATGTTAGCCCTCAACCTAGCAAAATCCCAGAATTGATGATCTGCATTACAGATGCCTAAGCTACACTGGCTCTGGGAAAAAAAAATCTCCAGAATTTTCATTTTGTCAGCTAAATAAATGATTTCACACTTGAAATATATTATGTGGCCTTATAATAAAATATATCTCACCTCATCCCTTAAAGCCACTGCTGCATAATACATTTTATTTCATCTGGTTTTGGTCATACAAAGAAAACAATAGTTTTAGAAGCTTTTGTCAGTATGATTATGGTCAAATTGAAATTATTTCAGACTTTATTTGTCGAATCGCAATATTAAGAAGAATACTTAATCATTTCCAAAAACGATCTCGTAACGATGACGTTTTATACTTGACTAAAAAATAAAACAACAAAAAACCAGAACACGTTCTCTTTTTTAATACTGAAATCCTCATCTTTAGACTTTCCAGTTAATTAATCAATATAGTCTACAAAAAAAAAAAGAAAAACAGTTTGGCTGTGAATTGTGGAGATATGACACAATGTCAGAAGAAAAGATGGTGAATGGAAGCTATTTGTCTTCTAGGGACACCTTGATTGTCATCATAAAACCAATTCTGATGATGGTGATGATGGGGATTTTGGTTATTACTATTATTATTTAAAAAATAATCATCATGGGACTCAGATTTGAGCTATTTTGACTCCAGAGTGACCTTGTCACCAACACTGTATGACCACTACCTGGATAGTATTTTTGAAAAATGGCAGCACAAATTAGCAAATTATGATTTTATTATTTTATATATTATTATATCATTTAAAATATCAACTGGGATCATTACTGGCCGATTTAAATGGAGATTTGTGATAAATATTAGAAAAGTGCAACTTCTGACTTTTCTCTGTTTTCTGTCACTTTGTTTTTTCCTCCACATCAGTGTTCGCTAACTAAAACTTCTCATGATTTTTGTTAAAACTTTTGATGCCTTACCTCCCAGCGGTATTTCAGAAAAAGGAAAAAAAAACAACTTCCCTGTATTGATTTCTTGTTACTTTGTAACCAAAAATAGTCCAGTGTGCTGAGTGCCTTGAGTGAGCTATTTTCTAGACAAGCAGGACATTGGGGAGGATGGAGGGCTTGAGGGGGATGACTGTGGGCTGGGAACGGAGTATCAGGGAGCTGACAGCGAAGGAGTCTGGGTGAGCTTCCCATGACAGTCGGTCCCGGATGAGGAGGCCAAATAAACAACAAGCCTCTGAGCAAAGCACAGAGGCACGCTTCGAGCCTGCAGAGAGAAAATAGAAAGGGACACAGTAGAGAGCTCAGGAATAAGATGACACAGCGTGCAGAGGCTTTCAGAGAGGCTAATGAATTTGGCCAGGCTCCCATGACATACTGCACCACACAGCGGGAGGGACAGACTCTTCAAGTGTTGTAAAAAAAATAAATAAATAAAATGATAGCATCATGGAAAGGCAAAATCTAATTACATGTGATGGCTATGGATGCTGCAGCCCAGGGAAAAAAAAAAACAATCCCACTCATGCTGTTTACTGCCTACACTGACTGAATCTCATGGTTATTCCATTTGAGCCTGAGGATACATAAAGCCATCACCCAGTTTGGAGCTGCAATGAAGAGAGATGAAGAGGCATTAGTAATATTGACCATATTCACTGATCGATATCCATTTATGCTTGTGTTATTGGTGTTTCTGGGTGAAGTAACTCCTGCAGTGACCCTGTCTTTTCACCTCTCTCTTTTTATTTTTCCATTTCTTCCTGTCTTCTGTCATTTACTCATCTAATGCAGAGGGTCTGTACCAGCTGGGAGGTCCACGCTGTGCGCCTGAGAGCAGTATCGAAGGGCTAGAAGATGCAGAAGTAGGAGCCAGATTGTTTGCCTTCCTATGCAGCCTTGCTACTGTCACAAAATTCTGCCTCCATTATCTCTCTCCGTTTGAGTCCCTGATTTAGAGGTTGTTTTTTTCCCCACCTCCTTGTAGAGAAAATGTAAGACCCATGTGCTGTTGCTTGTGGTGCACGGAGGAAACATCTTGGACACAGCAGGCGGAGACCCCAGCACAAAGGCTGGCGATGTGGCCACGTTGGCCTCGGTGCTCGAGAAGGTGACACGGGCACATTTCCAGGCTGCGGCAGAGCATGTGATGATCAAGCTGGTCCAATGTCCGGCCGTGTGCGCTGAAGCTTTCTCCCTGGTTTCCAAGTAAGTGCTTTTGCCAAAACACCGAGTTGCACTGACCTGATTAAAACCTTACATTTCAAATGTTTCATATCTGAACAAAATACAGAGCTGGCTTAGTTTGTTTCCTTTTACACTTAGACATGCTGATGACTTAAGAACAGAAAAACAGAAAAGATCAGAAAAAAATAAACTGTGTAAATTTGATCTCTCCCAATGTGACATGAATCGTGTTCTTTATCAGTTTAAGAAAGCAGAGTAATGTGAAGACGAAGATGCTGCTAAAGTAGGTCTATAGCAGTGCTAGCACTTTTCTTTTGACAGAAAGCAGTAGCTTTCAGTCTCTCTGATTCAATCCAGGAGAATCTCAGGTTGCAGTAATCTGGCTTCAGACGTGCAGCTCTTTCCATAAGTCTGACACCAGCTGAAAAGGAACCAAAGCCTGCTTCTCAGGTTATGAATTATTGGTATTATAGGGACTATTGTTGTCATTGAACTTGGAGGCCTTTAACACTACACTTCTGTTCATGTTCTTAAAGAACTTCATTAAATTCATGAAACAATGCAAAACTGCAATTCATTTATTTTTTCTTAATAGCACTGACATTGTTATAATAACATTATGAAGCGCATAAAGCACAGTTATAAGTGCATCATTAGATAATTTTATTGAGCAAACAATATTACTTTCAGGGGTTAAATTGAGTTTAAGTTCATCTCTGGCACATATATTTTGTTATCACAGGAAGCCTAACCTATCCTGTCATTAATGTTTTATATTTTACTGATGATAATGATGATGAGCATTTCTGGAATTTATACATTTTACATTTTCAAACTCAACCCCAAAGGGGGTTATGAGCTAGTGTTCCCAATCCTGAGTAATTGGCAAGGTTGTGTCAGGAAGGTCACCACACATAAAACTTCTGAAAAATCAAATATGCAGAACGTGAAAAATCTGATTTCCATAATAGTCGGTCCGGGCATGGCTTAATAACTGCTGCCACCGGCAGGATGTCAGCTGAACCTGTGAAACTTGGTCGCTGAAAGAGAAGACAGACAGGAGTATGGTTGTCAAGAGAGAGAGAGAGATGGGGAAATACAGCAAGGTGAGAGCAGGAGCTTTAAATGTTGGTACAATGGCAAGAAAGAGTAGAGAGGTGATACGAGGGGGAGAAGGAAAGTGGAAACTGGGTGGAAAGGCAGAAAGGCTAGAAAAGCTCAGAGAAGGATGCTAGCTTTTATTTTCTTTTACCGTGGGATAAAAGAGAGGAGAATTGATGTAGGACTGATTCTGAAGGGAGAGTATGTGAAGAGGGTTCTGGAGGTGAAGAGAGTGTCAGACGGGTTGATGAGCATGAAGATAGAAATAAGCATTCCCATGGATGAAAGAGTGTTGGTTGGAGGACACTTTAATGGTTATGTTGGTGACAGGAACAGAGAAGATGAGAAACTATGGTGTTAAGGACAGTCACATGGGAGGACAGACAACGGTGGACAAAAAGGTTGGAAATGGTTGTGGTGAATATGTATGTCAAGAAGATGCAGAAATACTGGTGACATGTAAGAGTGGCAGTAGGAGCACACTATGTTGACTACATTTTCTGCACAACATTCAGTCTGGAAGAGATAGAAGACGAATGAGATGGTGAGAATGTTGCCAGAGGCCATAGTAGTATGCAGGGTTAGTCTGGCTTTGCAAAAGAGGAAAACAGCAAGGGGAGAGTAGAAGATCAAATCACAGAAGGGCTGCCGTGTCAACCTCAGGAAGGAGTTGAGACATGCTCTGTGTATGTGGTAGTGATGAACTGCCAGATCACTGGGCAAATCCAGCAAATGTTATATAGCAGGCAGGTGGGAAGGTGCTTGGTAGGTCATCTGAGAAAGAAAAACGAGGAGACTCAGTGGTGGAATGAGGATGTTAAGAAGAGGATATGGAAGAAGATGTTAGCGAAGAAGAAGTGGGATGTGGATGCTGGCACCAAAATCTTGCCGGGCTAGATGCAAGAACTCATCCCAGCAGGGCCAAACGGGAGGCTTATGATGAATTGTAAGAGAGGCTGAATACGGAGGAAGGAGAGAAGGATTTGTAATGATTGGTGAGACAAAGAGATTGAGATTGGAAGGATGTGCAGCAGGTGAGAGAGATTAGGGATCAAGATGGAAATCTTTGTACAAATGAGGAGAGTGTGAGGGCAAGATGGAAGGAGCACTTTGGAGAACTGATGAACGAAGAAAATGAGCGAGAGAAGGGTAGAAGGTGCAGCATCTGTAAACCAAGAAGTGCCAAAAATCAATAAGGTCGAAGTGAGTAAAAGGAAAACAGAGGAAATAACGAATGGCAGCGGATGCAAACCATTATTATCGCCTTCTTTTGTATTCTGAGCATAAAACTGATTCCATCAGTCATACTTTGCTTCAGACCTTTCAGACTTTGTGTAGTTGGTATGTCTGCATCTGAGGACATCTGCACTGAACAACACATAGAAGAAAGTCTGTAAGATGTTGTGACATTCATGACAGGTTTTCCGTAAGCTAGTGATGTCATTGTCATATAATATTTAAATGTCCATGGGAGCAAAGTTTCCACAAACTCAAGAGTGCGTTTTTTTTTTTTCACTTTATTATAGTCTGAATGCTCAGCCAACGAAATGGCCATATATATATAAGAAATGGTCTTTCAGTTAAGTTTGTTAAAATGGCTCTGCTCCATGACGGAAATATCAGAGATTCAAAGAGACCCTCAGCACTCAGCGATGGGACCAAATCCCTCTCGACAGGTGCACCAATAAGAAAAGCTTAGCACATAAGGAGGTGCTGTAAGTTAGTGGAATCAGGTTATATTGGATTGGTTGTGTGTCTGCAGGAGGATGATGAGAGTCACAGACTGTGGGATGAAGGTGAGGAATTTTGAGGAATTGGTTATAATCTGTCTTTTCCACTTAACTTCTCTGAATAAGTACAACAAAAATGAACAAAACGCCTGAGGGGGAAAAGGGTCATTTTCTTGTTTGTATTATTTCTGCTGTAATTTATTTTGACAGGTAGCCTCAATTAATATCAAATGTTTAATTTTCTGTTCTCCTTACTGTTTGAGAGCAAATTTTTAAAAAAATGGTCGAATAAGAAAATAGATTGACCCAGGAGTCCAAAAAAGAGAGTGAAATGTTAATATGTGCACAGAAGTTATCTCTTAATTCTTACTAGCATGTAAAATATTTAAATTACAGGTTTCTTGAAATGTTGTCCTTTTTAATTGCAAAACGACTGCTCCACAGGGTAAAAATAAATGATTAAATTACATTACACATTTTCCACTGATCCTGAGGCATCTTTAATGTGTGCAATTATCTCTTATTACCCGCTGTCTTTGTGTACTTAGGTTTTATTTATAGCATTTGTTGAAAATGGAAGTTACTTGACGTAGAGGTACAGTAGATAGACCACTAATGAACCCTCGACTGACAATTTTAAACCATTGAAACTCTTTTTTTTTTTTTTTGTAAAGTAATGGTACATTGAGGAGGAAGTTGGAGTGAAAACGTATCTCAGTTTTCCTCTTTTTCATTTTGACTGCTGCCTTTTCAGAAAGCTGCTTATGCATAACGAATGATGTCATTTCTCATTCAGCGTCACATATCCCAGTGGACACCAGTTTCATCTCTGACAGGCCCAATTAGTTTCCACTAGCCCCCAATTATATAATACGGATGTTTTTGTGTGAAATGTCACTGATCACGGTGGCCAGCAGAATGTGTTGGGAAGTCAAGTCGAAGCTTCTGTCTGGTGGGTGATTGATGTTTGCAGAAGTGAGGAAGTGACTGGAAGCAAGAGGAGCGTAAGGACATTTGATTGCTGTGGCTGCTCGGCAGCTTGACATCTGCTTGGCTTTGAGCAACATCCAGAGATTAAATATTCATAACAACAAGCTCCCATCGGACTCGAACAGGACTGAGTTGCTGCCAAGCGTCTCGATTTTGTGTTGGTTTGTATGTGTGTTCACACACATGCGCACAATTTAAATTAAGCGATGGCATTTTCTTGAATTTATATACATTTAGACAGTTTTGTTCACAAAAAATTAAAGCTGTCATATACAGAAAACTAAAAGAGAACTGCATTCTTGCATAGCTTCACAACTGGTTATCGAAATAAACCCTGGCACCAAAACCTTTCTGGGCTAGATGGAAGAACTGGTGACACCAGGGGAGAGGAGTGGGATTACCAACCAAAACACTGTGAACATTTGGTAAAATCATGTCTGTGTGGAGCTAGTGGGGAAGAACTCAGTCAGAATGAATAAACAATGGATGGAAACCAAATGGAGACTCTGTTCCTGTGCTGTGTAACAAAACCAGAACACCAACTTCAAAAAGCACTAAACCAACTTTCTAAAATCATTTTACACAACGGCAAAGTCAGTTTTGGCCCACTGAATGGTGAGGTGTTAAAGTGTTTTATGGGTTGTCATGGCATGACTCTGGTCTCATGATATCTATTCTTATTTTAACAGCTCCGCTGTAATCTCATGTGGTACCTTTGTTTTAATACATTTATTCAAATACATTTAATTTATGTATGTCATTTCTGAGCAGGAATGTTAAAAAAAAAATCACAGTATGTGTCATTAGATACTCATGCATGTCCATACACACTCATTACACAACACTAATTCAACCTCTCTTTAGTTGGTGAACAGTGTGTGCTGTAATGACAGTGTTGGACTTGTGGGTGTGTAGAGACTCATTCATTTGAACACCAAAACAAACATCCAGAAATAGACAGACAGTCACTTGAAGAGGAAATACGGGTGTGTGGATAATTTTTTTTCTCACAAAAAAAAGCAAAATCTCTTGCGCACAGCCAAACCGCCTCAGACTCATTGGTTTACAGTTTTATTCTTGACTCCTCGTGTTGTCCTGCTGTGTCCCGAGAGCCTCTGAGGTCTCATTATAACAGTTTCCTTGCCTGCTAATGATCGTAGTGTGGAGTGTAGGGTATGAACTCGGTGTAACTTAAGATCAGACTCACAAAAATACATCCCATGTACAAACACTAAGAGCATGTAACGGAAATGATTGCACCATAGCATGTCCAATTACCAGCGATAGGGGAAGAGTCCAAATTGATTTGTTCTGCAGCCAACACACCAAACTGTTACAGTTTGAAGAGAAATAAATATTTCAAATCGCAAGAGCTTCGTCTGAGCAGCAGGAGAGAAAATATAATGGATTTCAATTTCAGCAGGCACAGTGTCATTTTACACAATCAGGTCTCCATCCAGAAAGTCCACTTGTGCGTATCCACAGCAACTCACCGCAGCTCAGGGAGGCAGGGGCTCATTATTCTGGACAGGGGACATGCCACTACTTTTTCTAGGCTCTCTCTTACATTAAGGAGGCTCAGCAGAGTGCCGTTGCTGTTCATGTTAATTGCACATACATTGTGCAGCGCTAACCCCGGCCATTATGAAGCAGGGTTGGCAATTAAGTAAGAATCTGACAGACTTCAGAGTTTCAGTTTGCCGGTTTAAAGTAAGAGGGTGGCAAGGCAGCACGCTAGATTAAATTCCAAGGTTATGCAGCGTGAGATGAGGATGATTCGAGGTTTAATCGGCTCGCTCCGCTTTATCTTGTCCGCGTTGTTGTTAATGGATCTCTTCATCATCACATTACCATAAAATTTTGTGGGAGACTTCAGAACATCTCTCAGTGTAGAAATGGTATCATCATTTTTCTGCCTTAAGGTGTCATCGAGTGAGTCTGCCGGCGTCTTGGGAAAAATTAGCAGGGTAATAACAGGTAAGAAGAGTTGAAAGATAAAGTCTTACAGTTGATCTGAGGCCAACTTGTGCTCATGAAGTTGGAAATTAAGCTTTTTCATTGTCATGGTGCCTCTGTGTGAGCTCTCTATATTCCCACCATCGTGAATAAATAATCATTTCTTACCATAATGGAGGCAGAGCCATCATCTTTGCAATGTTGTGCACTCTTTGCCACAACTGAGGGATTTGCTGATACCTCCAGGGTAAAACGATCCTCTCAAGCACTTCATTTTAATTTGTCTTCAATCTCCTTGCTCTTTGATTTAAGTCAGGTTTGTCATTCCTGTTTAGGTAACATTTCAGACAGACGTCTTGAACTGTAGGCTTACCACACCGTTAAATCCAGATCATAAAGCACCATCTGGACCAGTTCTACTCAATCACATTTGTTTGCCAGATGTCACACCCACTCTCTCATTGATCACCAGCACCAGAGGAAATTATAGTTATGGGTTTTAAGATTGATTATCAATTATGGGGCCCTAAATGAGATGGGATTTACATGGTTTGGTGCAACAGCGTGTCGAAAGAACATGTTTATAAAATGATAATTGCACCAAATTAAAAAAGGGCATTGATGCAGCACAACCTGCAACCCTCGAGGGCAATATACTCCCAAACTGCATGATGCAAATGCACTCTTTTGAATATGAAATGTGGCTGCTGTGTCGTAATGACACAAACAAGTACTTGCATAATACGCAGTGCAAACAGTAAGGGTCTCACCTGGCATTTGTTGAGCACTGTGACAGGTTTCGGCCTCGACTCCTGTCCAGTGACTTCTGAGCCTCGTTCAAAGGAGGATTAATCACACTTCTGGTTTTTCTTTCTTTGGAGGTCTTGTTTAACAGGTGTATGCTTTAGGGAGTTTGAGTGCAGCAGCAGTGAACAAGACTAATAGGATCAATCCCCATGACTACAAAGCTTGGATCAAAGCTGCAGCGGGACTTGGCTAGGATGCTGGAATTTCTTGGTTCTCAGCTCTAAAACTCATCAAACGAGATACTGCGAGTTAGATAATCAGTTGACCTGATGTGCATTTCTTTGTTCTCTTTTTTCTTCTTTGTTGCACTTAAGCTATGTACTGGCATATCTGTTCTTGATGTCCCCAAAGTGAATATTTCCCACAGCAGTGGAAGAAGGAAAACTTTTCCTATTTTCCCACAAATCCACATGTAAGCCACTTTAACAGTAGACTCTGACTTAAAAAGCTCCCATCGAAAGCAGAGTTCATGCACTACAGAGTAAGGACTCTGTAGAAGCAGACAACCTCTCAAGAGGTGCTCTGTTTTCCTCAGAGCATCATGGGGAGAGATCTTCTTGCATTTGCTCATTAAGGGGAATGAGGACAGTTGAAGACAGCCAGGAATGGATTCACAAAGGCACTACCCAGGGCAGAGAACGTGATTTATATCCGCTGTAGAACAGGTGAAGTTTTCTGCCATTCACCTTAGTGTTATAATGATAAGAAAACACTCCTCTCCCTCCAAGGTGATAATGAAAAACGTAATTGAGCTGGAGCAGAGTGACCAGCAATGCTTCTTTGGCAGTGTCGCAGTTTTGTTTGTGAAGGTGAGATTTTTTTGAAATTTAATTTAATGCTTTAGGCTTTATGTTTTTTGAGTAAAAGAACAGATCAAAACCCAACTTTCAGACAGACATGGCCCAACTATCTGTATGCATTCAGGTGGGACATGTTCCTCCAGACATCGTCAGCGCACCTGCAGTGGTTGCTGTGGCAACAAGGCTTGCCTCAGTAAGTGTGTAGCCCCACTGGTGATGTCACTTTGATGGGTAGTTTTGTTCCCTCATAACCAATGAGTCTCTGGCTATTTGATAATGTTTTGTGGCAGCAAAATGTGTCGATTGTGGCTTTGGCTAATCTACTGTGTGCTTTCAAAAACCTCTCAGTTGTAATTTTCTGAAATTAAGACTGCTGAACAGGAGTTTTTACTCTCCTAAAAGGAATTGGAGCTCAGTAACACTATAAAGCAACGAACTCCATCCAACCAAAAACTTTAAATCCCTAAAACACTCATGTTCCCTCATTTTAAAGCTTGAAATGGGAAATATTTTATTTTTCAGTGTTCCCACTCGACTCTCAAAACGAGATCTGGTAGAGTGGAAAGTGGCAGCGCTGAGTACTTGTAGAGCTCTTCATTATGGAGCTGGTTGCACCTGGTGGGACCCCAGTATGTCTCTGCTCCTGCAATCAAGCAAACGCATAACGCACAAGGACACACAGGGGATATGTTGGAAATTGTTATGCAATATTGTTTATCACTGGAGTCTTTTAAACTTTTATTGTATTTTCTGGATTGCACGAACTTTCTGTCTTTCTGTATTTTCTTTTTTGTTCTTTCCTTTCCATTTGATTCTGGGAAAAGACAAACGTAAAGGCTTTAGTCGCCTATAAATTGGCGCAAAACCAAATATCAAAAAAGAAATCCTGTAATGGAAATGGCACTAATTTGAAAAAAAAACCTCCCAAATATCAAATAAAGTTTTTACACTTCCAGGTGATGGTTTTTCAGGGGATTCGATAATCCACTTTATCGTAAATGTGTAATGGAAACACTTTTTGTGAATTTCCACACTCTGCCATGTGACTTAACCGGTCAATCTAAAGCCATCAAAATCTAGTTTCCAGCTGTTTTTACCTAATTAATACGATGCAGTTGTGCTATAACACTTTATCAGTATGCATTACATTAGGGCTTTACCTTTGAATGATCATTTAAATGATCATCCGCTGCCTTCATCATCTGACTGTTTTTTCCACACCGGTAGTGGCAATCGCAATAATTTGTCAAAGAGTAAATACATTTTTGTCCATCTTCTTCAATGTTGAAATTTAATTTTTTGTTGTTTAAAAGAGAAGTCTCACAGGATGGGGTTTGTGAAGAGTTACAAGAATTACGCTTATTCGAAAAAGACAGTTCAGTGGAAACACAGACCTGCAGCAGCGCAACTTTTAACTCAAATCCAGAGTTTCAGTTTTCTTTTGTCAATAAGGGAAATGTGAACCCAGCTCTTGTTGAACATCTATAGTGACGTTGCTCATCTTTGTGGACACTGAGTTACTATGGTTACTAGGGTTACTAGGGTCTATTCTAGAACTCCTCTAGAATAGACTGAATGTTTCCATGGATGTTGCCAACGTTACAACCAAACAATCTAGAACGTCTTTGAAGTCCCATCATTTTAGATTTTTTTTTTTTTTTTTTGGACACTCCCACAACATTCAATGATGCTGAAATTCTTACTGAAAATTCTAGAACGCTGTGGAAGGTTTTGAACTCAATCCTGTAGGGGACTGGAAGCCAGTGGGCTACTCTAGAGGCCACTCTAGAGTATCTTTTCAATCTAGTTAAACATTCTTGAATCTTCTGTGCAGCACTTGTTACATTTGACTCATGGTGTTAACAAGTAGGTTTTAATAGATCTGATCTCTGTGATAAAACATCCAGACAAAACATCCAGAAACTTTTAAGCTCAGGATTCACTATCCTTTCAGATATGCAGGGGGATATTCTTTATGCTTTTTTAAGTATGTTATTTTTCTATTAATCTTTCAAACCGTCTCTTCCACATGTGATTTTACAAGCTTTGTTTTTGCTACTCCAGAAGCATTTGTTCTGGTCTCTTTGTCTTTAATTATTTTTTTAAAAGACAAAAGTAAAGAGACATGATTTGTAAAAGATGGGTGTTTGTTTAAGTTTCTAATATTTCCTCAAGAAGAAGGAGTTGATGGGTCTAAACTATTGTAACTGCATCTGCACAAGTGGCTGATGCGAACAAGTGCCTTCAAACACAGATCTGTCACTGTGATGCGGCAGTGGGGATTGAGGAGGTGGTTTTATCTTCTTTAGATGTGAGAGACTAGCTGCTGAATGGTGTGTCGCTGGAAGCACAACAATCACGCTGAAGCTTCAGTCTTCCCAACAGATTTTTCAAATCCTGCAACATCATTTCAGAGAGTATGACCCTCGGCCCAACCTGAAGTTTGGAGAAACAGGAAGGGATGCAGTTGTAATAGACTGTGAAATACAATCCATGAAACATTGGTTATGTGACACATTTGGTTTTCTGAAGAGGAGTTTTGAAGCCTCTTTTCCCATAGGTTGTAAAATACAAAAAAAAAGAGAGAATTTGTACTTTTTTTTTGTACAGTAGGCCGCCAAGTTGCTCTGGAAGCTGATGGGAAGACATTCACTGCATGCCGATCGAAGTTAGCTGTGGCTGCCGGCTTCAACCGACCCAGGTTGGAGAAGCTGAGGCACAGCATTGCCACCAGATGTTGACATTAGAATACCCCACTTCACATGTCGGTGGTGAAATCAGAAATTACCGCTGCTTTGGGCCGACGCTTGGTTAGCGTAAATCGACAGTTAAAAAACTGATGATGGCTAGCCATTGGCTGAGCTAACTGTTAATCAAAAGTGAACACCTCCTATTTAAAACAGATGTGTTTCTTTATATAAATTTTAAAAAAAATTAGCCTCCATCACAGCTGTGTGAAATTAAACAATATAGGCCAAAGTGTTTTTTTTTTAAACCGGGATGTAAGTATGTTTATTAAAAACTGTTTAAAAACGGGGCATGTTTAATTGACCCTGGGTTAGAAAGACTCAGATCCACAGTAGCTGTTGCTTGTTGGACTAAAGTTTTAGACTTTCTGGATATGTTTTTGACAGATAACAATACAACAGCAACCATTTGTTTAAATAAAGGATAACTGCCTCCTCCTGTATTATTGCAATTGGAAAAATATCTGCAAAAAAAAATATTAATGTCAAATAAATAAGAATGGAAATTGCTGTTGAACAAAGCAAGAACTTAATGTTGATCTAGCTGTAATTATATGGACAAGTTTTTGAATAATTTGGGCACACTACCCTTTTTTTAATTTCCTAGTGTACTAAACAATGGCGATATGATGATGTTCTCGAACATCTTGTGTCTCTGGGAATTTATGCAGTTTTTTTTAAGTGTCAGTTTGATAGCCATGTGAGGCCACTGGTCTTTGAAATAACTCAAGTAGTCCAATTAGTCATCACGAACGTCTGTGTTTTAAGGCACAAACACATTTGCTCACTGAAAATTTATTAGCAGATCCATAAATCTCAATCAGTAAATGTTAATTAAAGCCGTGGGTTCAGTAGAGAGCTTTTTTTAAGTTTTTTTTTTTTTTTTGCACACAGTTAATCACACATTAATTGCATCTTACTGAGGAAGTGTATCATTATATTTGGAGAAGATGGTTTTTAAGAAAAGTCATTTGAAGGCAGTGAACCTCAACAGTGTACTCTACACTTAAAGCATGAGCAGAGAATACAAATAGACAATAGTGATGATCTATAAGCTGCAATGAACATTTTCCTTTAGCAAATAAGAAATGAAACACATTCAGACTGTTAATTTGCTCTGTGTTGCTTTTTAGACCGAATCGTAAGTGGAAAGTATACAGATTCACCTATTTCTTCTTGAGGTCACTGGGCACACGTGTTAGTCATGAGCTCCAGATTAACAACCTGTTTTCTTCTTTCACTTAGTTAGTAATGCTCAATATTTATTCACCATCAAAAATTTCTACAAACAGGGAACCTAACAGTGAATGTTTGCATCCATCCAAAAGGCTTCATTATATCTTATTGAAATATGGAGCAGGATTAAGGTTTAACAGTCAGTTTTCTTCATTTCCAGAGTATGTGTCATATCGCAGCAGAATATGTTGCACACAGATACATATTTAATGTCTTAGTTAAGGCGCTTACCTGTCATCATGATGCAACTAAGATTGTAATACCCAGCATAACTTAAATTCTGTAAATTCTTAGTCCAAATACGATGGTGAATGAATGTAGCCAGGAAGTAATGTTTACACAACAGCGTCTTATTCGCTGTAAATCCTCTTTTCTCTGCAGGTATCCCAACATGATGCCATGATGTGTTGACGGTGGAAGCATGAAGCTGCATGTGATTTAAAAACTGTGGAAAACATATTAAAAGATTGTTTTAAATAACTTTTGTTGGATTGTAAATGCAGAACATGGCAGGATGGTGGTGATGAAAATCAGAACAAGTTTAATATCTTTGTTGAGTTGAAGTAAAAGTAGAGCAACTAAGTAGACCATTGCCTCCTTTTTCATAATAAAGTTTATGCAGAAGTAGCCGTAAATACTGATTTTATTCTTATGTTCACATGTGGCAGAATTGATTTTTGTATGGAAGTCTATAGGAGCATTACCACATTTATCTTTTGATTTCTGAGCCAAGTAAATATTTTTAATGAGCTTATGCTGTTGCTGTTTTTATGTCTTCGTTATTACACTACAATGCCCATTCATTGAATGATGGATGCATTTTGAGAAGGGAGCTTTGCCATGTTTTACAACTGAATATTGAATGAGACTGACATTGCAACCCAGTTGGGGTTTTGTTTAATAAATAAAGTCATCAGTATATAAATGTACATAAATATATACATTGATACCAAAACAAATACATGAGCTCTAATGGGGTGATATCTCTCTGGTGGGAAGATGACAAATATGAGAATTAAAAGTAAGCAAGAGAAGCATGCAAGATAACCTTGACCACCCAAAATTCAAATTAAAAAAATTAGAGCAACCTAAATCCATGACCTTTTCAGCCTTTTTGTTTAAAAAAGTAAAAAGTATTGTTGGTCCTGTAACATGGGAACTCTTGCGTATTTCCATACTCGCTATGATTCTTTAATGTTTTTGTCTGTTTGTGCCAGATACAGTTTTTTTATATATAATAGAATCAGCTCTCAGCTTGTGTCCTTGTAGTTGCTATCCATTGCTTGCTTACATATTTTAGCCATGTAGTTAGATTGTTGCGGCTCTCTGGATCAGATCATTTGATGGATGGTGACAAGGTGGCTGACTGCCCAGGGAGGCGGCAGCAGGCGTTGGCGTCTTTTATTATCTCCTCACGTTGCACCATGACGGGTTCTGCTTGATCTGTATGTACAGTGTGACATATACAAGCAACACTTACACACATCCATTCATGTTTGAACAGCAGTGAAGTCGCGGACTCTTGCTGCTATTCTTGTGTTTTAGTACCTCGAGATAACATCACTAATCTCCTTGCATGTGTTCTCACAATCTCTCACACACACTCAAATTCACTGATACACTCATGCACGCAGTTTACCTTTGCAGGAAAGTCTGGCCTTAAATCAGATAGAGTGCATCATGAAGCAACAATAATACATTTAAGATATTCAAGGACAAGCGTAACAAAAGGGGAACGCGCATCCTAATGAGGGTGCTATCACAAAGAGGTCTAATCTCTCTTTGTTTTGACTTTATTAAAAACTATACAAACAAAACAAAGCTGGCAGGAAGTCCAAACAGAAGGTCACTTTATGGCATGAAGAAATCTGATGTGCTCCTTCTTCAAAGCTCCTTTCATCCATCCATCACTCTCTTTATCACCCTTCCCTTGTTTCCTCTCCAGTCTGAACCCGTACAGCTATGATGAGAGCTGTGTGTCCAGCAGCGTGGACCACCTGCCTCTGGCTGCCCTCCCCCTCCTCGCCATCGCGTCTCCACGCTACCAGGATGCAGTGGCAACTGTCATCGACCGGGCCAACCAGGTTTATCGCAGCTTCCTGCAGTCGGAAGACGGCCAGGGTTTCACGGGGCAGGTCTGTGGTGCCTTCTTTGTGGTTAAAAGGAGAGGAGAGAGGAGCACTCACTTCGGTGCATTGTACTAGTCTCATGTTAGATTATTATGGGCTTGTGGGCAAGTAAAGCTTGCTCATGAGTGGGCTTTCCAACCTATGGAAACTGTATGAGATCAGCACTCATCAGATGACCTCTGTTGCCACATTCCTGTCTTTTGTACATGATGACTACAAGGCTCAAATTTATAGATGATTTTTTTTCTTCTTTTTTTGGAGAGAATCCTGTGAACTCATGAGCCTTAACCTCATGAGTTCAGGGATGAGGTTAAGGAATGAAACTCCTCTTTACTTAGTTTAAATCACTTAAACTATTGTAAACCTTATCACAAAGATAGGTCAACAAGTGCAAGAGCCGTGGTGAGCACGTGTTTTCCATCAATGTGTATATTTGTGCGATTAGCTGCTACGGTTCAGTAGCTGTAGTGCTCTTGAAATGATGCATTTCGCAGGCCTTCGATGGAACATGATTGAGAGCGACGTGTCCAGTGTCATCGTGATGAAGTAGTCACGAGAAAAGCATCAATAGGCTCCTTTCTTAACCCTCCTCCAAACTTCCACACTTGCAGACTTACTGTAATCCAGTTCTGTGGATCTACACACATTAGGTTCACACTGCTTGAGCAACAGAATTCAGATTAGTCAGAAAAAACGAATACTGATGCGTTCAAACTATATTAGTGGAAAAAAAAACTGGACTCAAAAAAAAAAAAAAGCCTTTTCACATCAGATGCATGTTCAAAATATTGTTTAGTTAACAAACAAAACTGCGTACAGTACCAATTTACAGTACTGGTTGAAAAAAATATAAAAAGAATAAAATTGAACAAAACCCTGACATTATTTTGTGTTTCCAAAATTAGATTAGTGCTGGATACATGTTTTTTTTTCATAAAGTTTTATGTTACGCAACATAGTCATGAAAAAGAAAA
>JAOWBL010000005.1:5574972-5597532 GCA_028564865.1 Zenarchopterus dispar
AAAATTAGATTAGTGCTGGATACATGTTTTTTTTTCATAAAGTTTTATGTTACGCAACATAGTCATGAAAAAGAAAAGTCATGAAAAGAAAAGTACCCCTTTTCTCCTCCAAGACACATAAGGACACAATTAAAAAAATTAAAAAAACTCCTCTGGTCCTTACCAAGTTTTAAAACTGGGCAAATACAAAATTTGATTAACAACACATAACATTACAGTGTCAGACAAAGTAAAGCAAAATGTTGAAGAAGTGTTTGTGAAAAACTATGCAAATTAATTTTGTTTCCACAGGAGTTAAGGTGTGAAATAACAGCCAGGTGCTGCTAATCAAATCCTCTTTATTCATTTGTCATCTGCACATGTAAACATCTCTTTATTAGCAGATGTGTTGTCAAGTTTGCTGGTCTGAAGCATTCAAGGGTGTGTTAACATAATGCATACAAGGAAAGACATCAACAATGATCAACGAAAATCATTTGTTGCTGTTTGTAAATCCATGAAGGGTTCTTCTAAGGCCATTTCCAAAAACTCTGGAGTTCGTTATTCTACAGTGAGAGAGATTATTGTCAAGTGGAAAACATTCAAAGCTATTACTGTTCTTCCCTGGGTATCACATCACATAAAATTCATCCTGTCAGACAATTTAATGCTCAGAAATTTAAAAAAAAAGAAATAAAATAACAAGAGCTACATGTACAGACTCAGGTGGCACAGCTTCTGTTTGAAAGGTTACATCCAAATAAACCACAAGATTTCTGGAACAATGTGCTTTGGCCAGAGAAGCTCTAAGTAGAAATATCTGGCTGTAATGCACAGCGCCACGTTTGGTGACAAAACCTGTATGATGGCGGAAGAGTGATGATTCGGGCTTGTTTTGCAGCCGCGGGACTTCAGACCCTTGCAGTCATTGAGTCAAGTATGAACTCCTCTGTTTCCCCAAGTGTTTTGTAACAATGTGAGGCTATCTGTCCGAGCTAAAGATTAACTGGAATTAGACCATGCAACAGGACAATGATCCTAAATATGCCAACAAATCCTCCAAAAAAAAAAAAAAAAAAGTGTTGCAAAGGAACAAGAATAGGATACAATTTCTTTTTTCATCTTCTCCTTCTGCATTTGACTTATGTTATTTTGTGATTTAATAGTCATTTCAAACAGTTAAATATGCTATCAAGAAGAATTTGAAAAAGGATGTAGTTTTGCCATTTCTTTCTAAAATATCCTGTCTGTGAATAGAATTAGGACACAGTGAGCTTCGGGTCCTCCGGCACCGCAGAAATCTGTTCTTATTCTTCTTATTCTGCGACCATCCTCCACTGAGGCTGTCACTAACCGAAAACAGCGTATTAAGAGGGTGTTTTTTTAATCTTTCTGAGCAGGTATGCCTGATGGGCGACTGTGTGGGTGGCGTGCTGTGCTTTGATGCTTTGTGCTTCAGTAACCACCCGAGGCCTGGTAGCCCCAACAACAACAGCAGGAACAACAGCACTGAGAGCCTGAAGGTAGGAACTCAGCGTTATAGTGATAACACCATGATGCTGCACACAGTTGCGTGGGTGTCTAGTGGTTAAAGACGAAAAAAAAAGAAAACCATTTGCTGGTGTTGCATGGTTTAGGACTGGCGACCTGTCCATGTTGCACTCCAGAGTCAGTCCCCATGTGATACTGCTCAGAGTCAGTCCCCATGTGATACTGAACGGGATGAATATAAAAATAGTTGGATGGAAATGCTGACTTCATGATGAAGCGACTACTGGAACTAATCAAGATTACATGCCCGTGTTATGGCTTGTTTTCATCAGTGAAGTTAATTGCTGCAAGAGAGAACATGCACACTTGTGGTAACGTCCTTGACACAACCCTACGCTCATCAGTGAAGAAAAAGAAACTCCTATATGAGATGAGCCATGCTTTGTTTAGTTTTCAACTTGTTACCTCCACATACATCCTAAAGCAAAGTCGCTGTAGTCAGATGGCAATACCATTTATAATATATGTCACTGAAGTATCTTTCTGTAAAATCTAAATCAGAAACATGGCAGATATTCATTATAAATGCTTGCCTTAGGATTTATTTTCTTTGAGTGTTTTTATTGCTGGTCTCATTCTCCTTATGGTATACATACACCACATTTATCAGAACATTAGTGCTTGTCGTAAAGTATATTGCGTGAATAATGTCCTTTTTCCTCTCTGAAGTATTATTTTATCTTCCCTTTCTCCTCCTCCCCTTTTGCCACTCAGATCCACTCACAACTGATAGACTCACTTTTGCACTGACACATTTTCTTCCTCCCACACTCAACAGTTCACTTGGGAAACACATCATCAACTCCCATCATATTATATGATTTCCTGATGCAGCCAGAGTCGTGACTGGAGGTTTTGTAATATGTTGAACATTGTCCTCCGTCCTGTCAGGACAACTCCGGCGTTTTGGGGGAAGCATGTCCTGGTTTGAGTTCCAGCAAGAGGCTGAGCAAGAGCAACATCGACATTTCCGCTCCCAACAACGGCCAGGGCGGCCCGCCGCTCAGCCGCAAGCAAAGTGACTCGTATGATGGAGACACCTCATCCACCGGCCAGCACAGCCTCTTTTCCAGGTGGCCCATAAACACACTCTGAAAGCTTCTGAGTTAGAAATAACCCAATTTGGGTTAAGTTCCTACTCCAGTGCTGAGTCAAATATGGACCTACCCACCCATGAGTTGTTTTGAGACAGCAAAGTTGGGTTATGGATTTGACCCAGATAATTGGGTTGAGGCTTTTACTAAAATAATTTTTAAAAGGATTAAAATGAGCCAAGTGTCAAGTTAAGACTACTAAAGTTATTCATTTTAACCAAAGAGTGTTTTAAAGTGAACGTCTACAATGGGTTGTTAGACATGTAACCCTGGAGTTACAATTGCTGAGTTTATTTCAAAGACCTTTATACCAGTAAATCAAACCATAAATAAATAATTTTTAAAAATGTCAAATGTTTAAAAATAAACATTATTATGAACCACTGTCAGTTCCAGTGTATAATACAGCCAACTCATGCAAGCATCTCTTACATGCTGAATGAAAGAGACTCAAAGGCAGGATTTGGAGTGAATAAACAAGTGGCTCTGGAGGCCAATTTATTGTCCAAACTAAGAGGAAAAAAGAACAGCAACAACAAAAATAAATAAATACACAGGGAAGTGTTGCTGAGAAAGGTAAGTTAAAATTGCCCTAAATAATCCAATAATAATTTCTTGTTGCCTACATCCAAAGAAAAAAAAAAACCCAAAATAAAACAGGATTGGAGATATGTATTAGAGTCATGTATTAAACATTCACACACTGAGTCTCATTCATGTCCATGTGAGTTTCCTAACCTCTAAAATCTGCCTGCTCTTCACTTCACACCTGACTCTTTGTTATAACTTCAGTCTGACCCATTTTGTGAACTCTTTCTTCAAATATGCACCTAATCATGATTCCTTTGAGGTATTGTAAAAGCTAAAATATCAACACCATGCACATCCTCCACTCTGTCAGTGGAAAAAAATCCACTTTGTTTTCAGCTCTTAACTATCACATACACCTATTTATCATCTCAAAAGATCTTGGAAAAAAAGTTGTTGTAAAGTATTTGTTTTCTTGTTCCATAAACTTACGTAAAAGTCAAGATTGAAATACCATTTTATTGCCAGACCAATCCAATTTGGCCTGTGGTTTTCATCACTGTTATCACAGTATCCAAATAGATGGAAAATGAAGATGTTTAGACATAAGTCATTCGCTCTTTCTTGACACTTAAAGTGGATAAAATTGCAGCCGAACTCAAACTGAGAAAAAAATAACACTTAAGCATCTAATTTTTTGTAATTGTCCGCATTTATTTGATTCAAGGGAAAGACCAAAAATAAAGTATATTGCCATATTAGAACTTTTCTATAAATCACTTGATTTATATAATATATAAACATATCTGTATTAATTTGCAGTTCACTGATAAGTAAACTGCAACTCCAGCCAGACATTACTAACCAGGAGGATGTTTTGCTGCAGTACTAAGTTGTCAATAGTGGACATAAGAGGGAAACCAAAATAGCAGCAGAAAGTCATCAAAGCACTATTGATTAGGTTTTTACAGATGGCTGGAGACTGTTGGCTGTTCTTTCCTCCACATTAATGGGGAAATGTCGGCCCGCAGTTAAACAGAGGGATGGAGTCAGTCAGCAGTGGAGGATGCGTCTGTAACCAGCTCTGCTGTTCAAACAGCTGTCAGTGTGATGCAGCCTGTGAAGGCCGAGTGAAGAGCTGCTGAGTCTGAGTCATAAAGGCTCTGTTCTGACAGCGATTCTGTAATGTTAAATCATACTAGAGAACATTTGAATCAAGGGGAAGAAAAAGGATGTTTGAGTCATCTGTGTCAAGATGGTGACATTTTCCTCCCCAGTTTCAGCATAAACATAATTGACATCTAAAATGTCACATTAACCCCAGATTTGTTCTTTTTTTTTTTTTATTGCACGTAGGTATAATTTCTTCTGCTTAGACTATGCCAGCACTCATCAAACTGGGATATGTTTGTCCAGATGGATGAAATACCCCAAATACAAATATATAGTCTTTTCTTAGTTATCTAAGATGTCCACTTGTGTGCTTTGTATATCCAAGTCATTGTTTTAAATATTTTCATGAAAAAAGAATAGTCATTTTTAATCTGCGTATGCCTCCACCCGACCGTTTCTTGTGAATCAGCATCCACATGCTCGATGACAGCCAAGTCATATAACACCGATCACAGCAGCAGGCAGTCGAAAGGAGTACAGCTCCATGTTGTAAGTATAATTGTAGTAACATGATGTGTTTTTATCTCCATGTCTATGCAGCTTGATGAAGGAGAGCGTGGAGGTGCGTGGTGGCAGTAGTACCAGTCTGGTGCTGAATCCTGGCCGCTTTGACTTTGAGGTGTCAGACTGCTTTCTGCTGGGCTGCCCGCTGGGCCTCGTGTTGGCCATGAGACGAACTGTGCTACCATATGTTCAGGGTGAGAACCAGACACAAGCATAACAGAACACTGTTATTGTATTTATGTAGTGACATACTTTACATTGGGAAAAAACATCAGTTATCCAAAAAAAATGCACAATGTCCAAACATCAACAATAATGAAACTATTCAAGTATTTCTTGCATAGTACAAACTGTACAGTTGATTGCATACTGCATACTATGTACTAGACTATAGCAAAATCTTAAGCCTATGCACTTGTAGTAGCCTTTAATATGCAGTTTCCAAACACAACCTTAGTTTGTTGATATCACCTGCATAACCCCCTCCACCTGCCTTAAATACAGTTTTACATACAGCAACATCACCGACTTAAGTCATCACTTGTCCTCCTAATGTTCATGACTGTCTGTTGTGATTTCTGACCCTCAGTGAGCCAGCTTCGTCCAGCCTGCTCTCAAATTTTCAACCTGTTTTACCCCTCGGATCCTTCAGCCTCCAGACTGGAGCCCCTGCTGCAGCCTCTCTTCCATAAGCTACCACCATTTGCCGTCCCACGTTACCAACGCTACCCTCTTGGAGATGGGCGCTCACTGCTCATTGGTAAGAGTGACACAACCCTGTAAATCAATATTTTAGTGAAGGCAGACTGACTCCTTTGAATAATTCTTTTCTTAATCAGTTTTCCTGTGTAATTGTGTTATGTTATTAAATGCTTTCTGAATTTTGCATTTCATGACCGATGTGAAAACGTTGAAGAAATCTGCCAATGGGGCTAAATTTGAGTGACAGATAACCTCTGTGACTTTCTTCTGTGAATTTTCGCTACCACACCTGTTCACAGATATGGATTCAGGACACACAGACTGTTGAGCCCACATGTGTGAATTTGTCCTTTACAGACACAGTTAAATCCTGACCTCAAGCCTGAGGAATGCAGTAATTATGCCTCTTCCTCTAGGGCCGTTACTTTCTCGGCTTGACACTGCTCTGTTAGGACCAGGTACAATATGTGAGATACAGGACTGCTAGATAAATGCCACAGCACTCCTGTGATCTCCCTGGAAGGCTTAGTTGTAGAGTCTGACTCCTTAATGAGCTGCTTATTTATTTAAAGCATATTATAGCCTACTTTTGGGACACAGAGACTTATTCCTAACAGCAATTTGCTTGGTTGCTCTGACACTCTATCCACTTACAGGGATAGAAACTAGGACAGAAGCAATAAGTTGTGCTAACAGCCTGTGAGCATGAAGACAGATATGAGAACGAGGTTTTGTATCTGAAAAAGTCCACTAGGTGTACAGCACTTTTAACTAAGCAGATTTTTCATGTGGTAGCTCAGTTATAGAGATAAATGATTTTATTTTCTGTATTTAGCCATTCCCCCTACTCGTATTCATGCAACATCTTATTATTTAAGGGAGGTAAGTGAAATTATTTCAGCATGGACAGACTCAGTTCTTCCACTTTTGTATACGACGCTGGCAGGAACTGTCATTAATGGTCAAGTAGATCAGCTTCTGTTTTAAATGTTCACTAAACAAAGAGAGGACGTTTCTCCCACAAGTTTTGAGTTATATGAGCAGACTGGGTCTTTCAGGGGTTGGAGAATTACAGAGACAGGAGTTAAAATGGATCATTACATACGGATGACAACAACCAATAAAAACTGCACCAAAACACTGGAATAATAAGGTCAATATTAAAGAAAATGAGAGTTTCTGATTTTTTTTCAGTGTACACTGTAACAATACCGACGAATGAGAAGAAACTACTCATACTTGAAGAGGACATTAGACAGGTGACAGGCTGAACATGTCCCTCCTACAGCATATCCAGTCAATACAAAGTCAGCCCTCCCCACCACCACCCACATCTCTCTCTCACATACACAGACACATATACACACACACACTAATAGGTTTTCAGGGCTCCTCTGAATACCTAACACACAACAGGAATATGTTTTGGCCCCGTTGAGCTTCCTGTAAATTCTTGTTGTGGAGCTATTCTGATAATTGACCCCAGGACCCCCACTAATGGAAATGGATCATATCACTCCTGCCTCCCAGCCTCCTGCATCTATACACAGAAATTTGGGTTGTGTGTACCTCTTTTGGCAATTTGAAACTATAATTTAGCACAATATGGACACAATGTGGATAGATTTTTTTTGTCGCCCATCCAAGGTAAATCTGAAATCTCAGTTGTATTTTCTGAAACACACAGAGAGAAATTATCAGTAAAATGAAATTTCCATGGACTTAACCTGAACATAGAAACAGCCAACCTTGATATAAATTTAACTGACCCCAAATCTTAAAGACTCAGAAGGGAGAGTTGGGAATAAAACTGCATAACACTTTAAAGTGTAACCACTTATTTTTCTGATGTGCGATTTCACATCGAGCAATAACAATATCCAAGAAAATGCTGCAATCCAGTGAGACCTTTTTTCTATGCTGGCTGAGTGCTTACTAGGTCCTGAATGATGGAGAACGTCACATTCTTTTTAAGTTTCTACATGGTCAATTGATTCTGTTTTTGTTCTGATTTTTAGATTGTTTTTCCCTTTATTTGCTTTTAAAGCCCTTCAAGGTCTTGTACTATAACCTACAGTATATCAAGCTTACAGTAGATGAACCAGTAAAGCCCCTAAGTGGCATGAGTGTGAGTTGTTCCAGTGTGCATTAAAACCTATGGTGAGGTGGCTGTTAACTCCTCCTGGAGGAATTACATAATGGAAATACTTTTTAATACCAAAGAGCCATTACTTTAAGATGAAGACATGTATTGTTTTGTACATCATGTCAAAAAAACCTTGTATAAATAATTAATTAGTCATTGTATCCATCTTTAAATGTTTGACACATCAGCCTGAATCAGCCTATTTGTTGTTTAAATATGAAGCCCCTGAATGATCCTTGCTTTCCACTCCTATGGGACATGTAAATCAGACATATGACACGTCTCTTTCACCTGAGCAATTTGGATGCTGAGGCTGTTTGTTTTTTTTTTTGTTTTTTTTTTACAAATTTAATCACGCACAGCCAGCCACAAATCAGGATGTTGGCCACCTTTTTTTTTAGCCGGTGGTGCTGATGAACGCGATGGAGCGTGGAAGCTGACAAACAGTGTAGGCTTACAGCTGCACCCGGCTTTAATTATGGGTCTGCACCGCAGTCCCATTGATTAGTTTTGGATGCTGTCAAATTATTATTTGAATTAAAAACCACAGACAAGTGCAAGCATACAGAAGAAACAATGGTTCATGTCACCCATTTCCTGCTGTGTAATATGTTAATTAGTGGTTATCAAGGCATGGGGAGCCAATCAAACCAAGCTCCTGAGAGAACGGCGTTGACATCAACACCTGTCAACAGTAAAGCTTTTATTGTGATAAATGTTGCTAATATGGCAAAAATAGTCCTCTTCCTGTTGATTTTCAGCAATTGTCCCATGGGAAATATGATTACGCAAGATGTGCAATCCACATGGAATTACAATATCCATCAGACTATTGTGGCTGGCTAATGGTGTTTTAATGTAAAAACGGTGGTGTATTATTGTGTTTGTCATTAAATTATTTACTGATGAATGTAGAGGCTGAGAAGATGCAAAGCTAAGAGTCTTTTTTTTTTGTTGCAAAGGTGTTTCAAGGCCACAGTGCAATCATCTCCCCATGAACATATTCTCTGCTCATGATTTTATTACTGTCATCATCATCTTCACTTCCTTCTGCCTAAAGCATTTTTTTTTTCATATCCATACCAGCCACTAGATGAAACAGATAGGTGTAGGGCTACTTTTTTTCCAGAATTTCCACACTGCATCTTGTCTTAATGTCCTTCCTTGTCACCATGGAGCTCCTTCTTCTGCAGACACTCACATACTTTGATGTTACTCTTCCTCCGCAGCACAAAGGTTTTGAAATTTTCAGAGTATTTATGAAAAATGTCAGACTCTGTGTCAGGGTAATCTCCCCGCCTCTCTCTGTCCATTGTTCTGTGAAAGAAAGACAGAGCTGTGCAGATTTTCCAGAGACAGAAAGAGAATTAGGGTCTTTGGAGAGATTAGGTTCAGTGTTCAATTCAGTAATGACAACAGATTGTTGAGGGCGTGGGTATGTAGGTCCCTGCATGTGAGAGAGTGTAAATTCTGTTAGCAAATCAGATGGCTTTCATTAATGCAAGTAGCAAACACTATAAATTCTATATTTTTTAATACCAAGTCCGAAGCTAATACTTCAGCAATACCCAAGAAAAAAAAATTGAAGAAGCAGCAGCTCTGTCCTTTCTGTCATGTAAAATTCTCCAATTGCAAACAATAGAAGTTGCTGTAGGACAGCATTCAGAGTATTTCAAACACTTTGAAATACTTCAAGTTTCAGACATTTCTGGAATGCAGAGGAACCTTCTTCAACTCTGCTCTACATTTACATTAGCTTGCTCTCTTCTTCTGCTACTCTAGGTTGAAGGCTATGCCTACTCCCAACCTGACACAAACTGTAGTTGTTAATGGTCAAACTTAAGAATAGACAATTAGTAAATAAATAATGTAATTTAGTAAAATAAAAATGAAAAAAACCTGATTGCTTTCACCGGATCTTTCAGAAGTCACATGATTGTCCCAATTTCTGATCACGTGATCAGATCAAGACATCACGAAGTAATAATGTTTCCTCTCCAGATGTGCAAAATACCCATCTCATACACACTAATGCACTCCTGTGCCATTAGATATGCCAGCTTTTGAACTCTCTAATTAGTTATTGACATAAGACATATTATATTCTATTGTCTATAAAATATGGCTTTATGAGATTTGCAAATCACTTTAGTCTGCTTTATATACAAGTTATGCAGGACCCCAGATGTTTGGAATTGAGTTTATACTGTTCGACTGTATCACTTTTATTAAAAGTCACAATTATAAAGAGGATTAAGTGTGTGCAAATATGTTGACACAATTTAAATTTACACAAATTACATTAATTTATTGTTTCACCGCTTTTTATCCTGGGGGCAAAAAGAGTCACATGCTGAATGTAAAACAGCTTTTTTTCCTAATGGTTCTTAACAATAAGGAAGCTTAATAACACAGCTGTAAGGAAAATTTGAGAGGTTCTTATTGTTGTGCTCTGATGAAACTCAAGATGTTCTTCGGTCAGGAGAACGACAAGAGTACTCATGATCATATTAAGCCGAGTATTTTTAAGTTGTGTGAATCAACTCCTTCATCATCCTCCCTCGCAATGGGCAAAAATTAGAATCTCGGTCTCATTCACATCCTATAAATCTCTACCATCAAACCTTTGAATGGGTTGTAAGCATATTAGCATACATGTCACATACAAGTAAAATCCTCATTATCCAGGATCCGGTGGAGTGAATATAAGGTGCAGACTTGGAGCTGGAATAGGACGGAGCATGGTTGAGCAGAGCTGAGATTTAATGCGAGAAGGTGTGCCCTCTTGCCAGCGAATGTTAATCAGAGCATGTCATGTCTGGACCAGCCTTTTTATTGGAGGAGGAGGTTCTGCTTCATCCATAAAGAGGAAATTCCCTACAGTGACCCCTGTTGTTAGATCACATTCAGTATTACATATGTTTTCTTCACAAATGAAAAGTGTGCGGGCCTTCCCGCTGTCAGTACCTGCAACTTGTATCCAGTCCGTAAACACGTGTTTCAGATGTATTACTGAATCATGTCAGTTTGGTTCATGAAGCAGCCATTTGCTTGCAGGTTAACCCTTTGAATGCTGAATCTGGTGATAAATAGACCCCAATATGCAGCCACATGTGTGGGTTTGGTCTGGGAAGAATGAACAGCGACAGCAGAATACAGATTAACCCTCGTTGACTGAGACGTGAGGAAGAATCAGGTGTGGCTGATAAATCCCCACAGTCAAGGGATAGAACAATCTTCATTTGTGAATCTTATATACACTGTGTGTATATCAGTGCTGTCAGAGTGGATAACGCTAGAGTTTCTGACAGATGAGTAGTTTTGGGATTGAGTGGGGCAGAGAATGCATTTTTGTGGGAAAATATGTACTACTGGTAAAAGAAATTTCCCCTTTGTGCTTTGGGGACCGGATTAGCTTGCGTAGACTTTCTTTTTACGTACAAAAAACAAACAGCTCTGAGAACCTGATCTCCAGGTGAATCCTCACTGGGGCCTTTCAAATTTGCATTTTTCACATTTTCTATTCTGTTTTTGCGAAAAAAGCATGTTTGCAGGTTTATAGAGTGTGCTCACAACCCGCTTCAGCTAGTCTGAGTCTTTAGCACAAGTGACGTCTATTATGGTTGCAGCAATCAAGTCACAGCCACTTTTCAGTTATTAATTGTTGCTTTTGTCATCTGCGGTCTAGACCAGTTTATCATTTTTTGTAACTGGACCAAAATAGGACCACACAGTTGTACGGACAATGAGATGCCATTTATCTTGCTGACAGGTACAAATCAATAAAACATTAATCATTTCGTCTCGAAGTTGTTGTTCTCAGTTTCATTTATATGAAATGTTATGGCGGGTAAATGTATTGCAGCTTCAAACAGAGCCATTGAAAACGAGCATGTACACCCAGGTGTTGTGTTTCTATCGTGCCAGTCAGAGTCGGAGCAAATAACCACCCACAGCTTTGCAACTGCTGCACAGTCATTTATGCTGATTAAAATCAGTTAATTAAACACTTTCCCACTGCAATGGTTTTCCTAACCATTGTGAAAAGGGCTTGAGCGTAAGCGTTAAAAATCAAAAGGCGACAGAACTTCTGCCAGTCCGGTTACTGCTGAGCTCAGGTGGGAAGAGCTTGATGTTGAAGGAACCTGCTGCTCCTTTTGTGATCCTCAGAGGTTTTCCACTAAATGTAAACTCTGCTGCTTTTAGTAAAGTCATCTTTCCCATAATCTGTAATATGTGTACACCTGGCTAAAGCCAGTGGTCAGAGACACTCCAAAGCCACAAAAGGGTCTGTGGAGAAGAACAGAGTCTCTCCCAGTGGTCATAGAGGAAGATTGGTTTTGATTTGTAGTGTGGGGAAATGGCTCTAGATAGGATCAGTTTGTATGTCGTAGGAAGTGACTGGAGAAAGAAATGTATTTCATCCCTTTCACAATAGAAGTTAGATTTAAATCACACAAAGGGACAAATTTACCAGTGGGGTTCTTTTTTGGCAGCTCCAATGATTATAAACTCCACTGGGAGTGAAAGCAGGAACCCATCTTATTCAAAACCTTGACATCTTCAACAGAGGGTTTTATATATTACTGATGTTTGTTGTGTCACCTGGCAAAGAAACATATTTAGATTATTGAGATAAATTATTCTACATTAATAAAACTTGTCCATGAGTGGTGGAGAGTTCAGATGCCTGTGTGTTTAGTGAGTACTGGACACGTTAGCCAGTTCAAGAGCAGACTGTTTAACACACACGACTGCTTCGTGCCTGGATTTGCTGGTGACTTCTGATGCTGGTGCTTTTAAAACTCTATAATAAGGAAGAGACAATGCAAATTTGACTCACGTGGAAGACGTGGCAGGAAAATTACACAAAGTTATTGAACAATATAAACAAACACCAGAAAAATGTTGCTTCACTGCTTCAGGATACCTCTTTACTCAGTGTGCCAGATTACAGAACAAAAAACAAAAAAAAAACCCAACAAAAAAATCAAAGTTGTACTTATGTTGGTGTTGCCCTCCCTTGCAATTTCGTAGAGATAATGTATTGCCATATCAGTTTGGGCTTTCAGATAGGAAGCGGATGTTGTCGGTGAATCAGCCACAAAGACGCAGCATTCTTGCACTGAGCGGAAACTAAAGAGCTCAATTTTTTTTTTTTAAAAAGAAACATATATTTTGGCAGCTTGATTCAACTAACAATTCTGCCTCATTTTAAGGAATGCTTCAAGTCAATCTGAAAACATCTGAGAGTTTAAGTCTGAAATTAGCCATCAATCCACCATTCAGTGATCCATTTCAGAACCAAAGGAGGATCTTTCAGCAGGATCATGAGCCTCATCCTCCTACAAAGTCCATCCGGGAATGGATCAAATGGAAGAAATGGGAGGTTACGTCAAAACATAGATTTAAAAAGTTATAGAAGGATGTAAATCAGGCAATATTTGAAGAACAAAAACAACAACTCTTAAAACCATTCTTAACATGTTGCCACTGAGTGGGACGAACCAAATTGAGGTCAGAGATGTTGGCCTTCTATCACCTGAAGAACATCTCCAGGATCAAAGGACTAATGTCTCAGCAGGACCTTGAAAATGTCATCCATGTGTTTATCTTCAGTCAGCTTGATTACTGCAGCAGCATCTTCACAGGTCTGCCTAAAAAGTCAATCAGACAGCTACAGCTGATCCAGAATGCTGCTGCCCAAATTCTCACTAGATCTAAGAAAGTGGACCACATCAGTCCAGTTCTGAGGTCCTTACTTTGGCTTCCTGTATCTCAGAGAATTAAAATATTTCTGTTAGTTCATAAATCACTGAATGGTTTAGGACCAAAATACATCAGAGACTCCTTGTTGCCATATCAACCATCCAGATCTTTCAGGTCTTCTGGTTCAGGTCTGCTCTGTGTCTGCAGAATCGAAACAAAATATGGAGAAGTAAAATTCAGTTTTTCTGCACCACAGATCTGGAACAAACTTCCAGAAAACTGCAGGAAAACCGAAACCCTCAGTTCCTTTAAATCAAAGTTAAAAACTCATTTATTTACAACAGCCTTTGTTTTAATTATTTAAACCATTCTCAATTTAAATGTAAACAATGTTCATTTACGTACTACATCGTAACTGTAGTTTAAGTCTAAGTTTTCATTATCGTGACAAGGCACTGTAACTCATAATCTGTTTTCCCCTTCTCCTTACTTTTCATGTTTTAATTATGTAAAGCACCTTGAATTGCCATGTTGCAGAAATGTGCTATACAAGTAAACTTGCCTTGCCATAATGGAAACAGAAATTCTTTGCCACATTTATTTGAACCACTGCTTCAATAAATATCAAATGCTTTTCTTGTTAAACTGAGAAGTGTAAGGGACTCTTACCATCGGTATAAAAATATTTGTCAGAAAACACCTGGAGAAAGAGACTGTTTTGGACTCCCAAAGCCATTACCAAATGTAAAACCATTAAAGGACGACTCCCACTTAGTGCTCGTCTTTCCAAAAACAAAACAAGTCGATGATTATTAGGCAAACGACAACATTGATTTAAAGATTCAGGCCAATCAATTGTGTGAGCAAGGCATTCTGTTCTTCTCCATTCGTCCTTGTCTCAGCTGGTCTCTTTCCTTCCTTCCCTGCTAGCGGAGAATATCCAAGGCCATTCGAGCGTGTTTTTAGAAGGTGAGCAACCCCATGGAGTTACACCCTCACAACAGTCCCCCAAGACAAAGGCTGAAGGAGGAGGAGGAGATGGTGGAGGGCGAAGAGCCAGCATGACCAGTGTGGGAAGCGAAATGTCGGTTTGCTCCATGAGTCAGCTGGGAAACACCATCGCTAACAGTAAGTGGGAGGGAAATAGATCAGAACAGGCCACGCTGTCTTCTCTTCTGAAACTCATGACAAGGACTTCATGTTTATGAGATTTTTCAGATTTTAAAGGGACCTTAGATGTCATTATGTGTCTTTTTCAGTTTCCAGTAGCTGGTGGGGCTCAAAGAGGCTGGACTATGCGCTGTACTGCCCTGATGTGTTGACCGCGTTCCCGACGGTGGCTCTGCCTCACCTTTTTCACGCCTCCTACTGGGAGTCCACCGATGTCGCTGCTTTTGTTCTTCGGCAGGTGGGAGAGCTGTACTGATATTATTATTTTTGTTTTCTTCCCACTGTGTGTCACAGACAGGAGAAGGGTCTTTTGTATCTGCTTCGCAAACATTTTTATTACCACTGAGCCATGTGCCGCTAAGGGTCAAAGGTCCACAAACGAGCAGCAACTGAAGGTGGCTGCAGTGAGGTCTGGCAAGACGTCTCCAGAGACAAAACTTCAGACACTCATGGACTGTAAAAGCTTTTCATCTAAGTACTTAAAATTATGATTAGAATTATGTCACTTTGTCCAAATATTTTGGAGATTTTTCGCTTAGAAAAGGTGCATTTATTCAGTGCTGAACGCCACATGTTTGCAAAATCTCTGAGATTAAAGCTGAACGTATACACTGTCGTCATATATCAATTGTTTTATTTCAAATCCACAAAGGTGTATACAGGCAAAACAAATAAAACCAATGTTTGAAATAACACTGGATCTAACTGTAATTTTAATTAAAGCCCTCAATGGGCCACTCATCAAACAATTTAAATGCAACAACTGAAGCAGTTTACCAGCAAAGAGGGAAGTCGATTAAATTTTATTTGATTTTCTCTTTTTTTTTTTTGAAATATTTAAACCATTTTAATGGTCACAGAAAGCAAGTTATTTGTCTTCATCTGGAATTTAGCTTTGCAATCTCTATTGTTTGAAAAACTTAGTTCAGCTGTAGCACTGAGGGCCCCCAGAAGGACACATTACAGCGATCGATCATCGTGATATGTATGTCAGAGCTGCGTTCAATCATCTTCACATGAGCACGCACAGTTGCACTCGATTGATTCAAAACATCGGAGCGGTGCCTTAAAACCTGGGGCAAAGAGGTCAGCTGATTAATCACGAAAACAGGTAACACCTGTTGAAATATATCCAGTGATTAATCATGTACGTATGAGCAAATGATTCAAACAGTATGACCTCAACAACAACAACATTCAGTTTTAGGCCACAGGAAATGAAAACAATGCAATGGAAATAGCCTTTAGGGTCTTTTTCTTGTCCTCATATCGACTTCCAGAGCTTTTTAATATGTTGTCTTGCAATAAATGAATTCATAACGGCTTGTCTGAAATAGAAATCAACCACGCAAGGAGAGTTTATTAGAAGAGCATTTAATACAATGAATAATTCAAAGGGCTTTCCACAAGACATGAGTACTAAAGCAACATAATTATAGAAGGAAAAAAGTCATCAAGATCTAAACTTAGCTTGTTGTACGTGTCACAAAAGGTCATAAGTCATGTCACAGGACATGTTCTGACATCTATCATGGAAAATCCAATCTAATCCCCTTTTTTTTCAAATCTGTAGTACATGTTTTATATGGTGGATCATTCCTGGCAGTTCAGGTTGCAGTTTCTGGTTTTCTGTGATGTTCAATGTCATGTTTTATCAGTTCAGTGAACATAATTTACCTTACTTACAGAACAACCGTTGCAATACAACAGTGTCATCTTGCTTAACCCTGAAAATTGAGCTCGCTTATTTGTCCAAGGGTCTTTTATTTGCACATGTGACACCTGGAACACGTTGGGAACAGTTTGGACAGCAAATCTGTAATGGCCATGAAAACTTGCTTCCATTGGTTTCTGTGACTGTGGACTGAAGCTTTTATATAACGAGATATACCAAAAGATTTAACCAAAATAATTGTTTGACATCGTTGTATCTAGCCTCAGTCTAGTTCCAAAATCCCTTGATGTGGAGCTAGGGACAATATGCATCACATCACAGCCAATTAATTAAACTGAGGAATGATGAGGGAAACCGTCAGGAGTGTGCAGTGGTCTGCAGAGCAGGACATAAGCGTCTGACACACAGTTAGTCCTGCTGAATCTGTTAGATGCTGAGCCTCAGACTAAAGGAAGACATTTCATCAGACATGATTTACCATGCTAAACATGTAAAAAATCATATTCTGAATACGAGGTTTTAGTTGGTTTATGAATAAATGCAAAAGGACATGATTTCAATCTGTCAAAGCCTTTCTAAAGTCAGACCAGATCTCTTTAGGTGTGGTAAGAATTTTAAAAGGTCTGAAAAGTGTTCTGGGCTTAGATTAAAACCTTGATCAAAGGAGTCTTATGATGACACCCGTTTCTGTTGTACTAATACCGGTTCTGTATCACATGCTTAGAGAATACCAATACCAATATATAACCAGTGGTTCACCTGAAAATTACTCACTTCCAGAGTCAAAGACAACTTTTATCAAATCTTTAGAAACTACCAGTCGGTTCAGCCCTGCTTCCTTTGACATAAAGTGGTGCTTTTAGAAAGTTTACAAATGTAAGAACAGAAACCAGTTTCCTCAGATTAAGCTGATTCGTCTCCATTTCTTAGTCTAAGTTAGATGTGTCTGAGGAAAATGTGTTGAAGCTTGGAGCATCTCAGGCTCCAAATATCTCAGAAATTGCATTCAGGGCCTCTTTCAAGTAGTGAACAGTAATTTTCCGCAAGTACCCCAAACCACCTCTTCGCCTTTGATCTGTAGCATGTTGCTCCTCTTATTCTCCATTAGAGCTGTGATTTAAGATCCCTACACATCACTGCAAATTTAGCTGGAAGGCTTAAGAAACCAAAGCTTCTGCATCATTACTGCTGTATTACTGTTACTGTTGAATCCTTCAGTGCAGCAGTTGAGACGGGTCGACCACTTTGCTGAATGGAAAGGATTTGATTTTGAAGGTTTGTGAGTGCAAACGCCTTCTGTGTGTTTATTTGCAGCTAATGCGATGTGACTGTGTGAAGACTCAGGAAGCGGACAACTTGGACTCGGCTCCGTTCTCACCCTCCAGCCCACGTGAAAAATGGCTTCGGAGGAGGACGCATGTCAAACTAAGGGTATTTGCTCCCTATTACTTTTGATAACTTTTTTTTTTCATAGGGTTAGGTTCTTGTGACAGTTTGCTCTAATGACTAAACGGTTTCAGTGGAAAGGTGAGTTTGCACAGTCAATATTGACAAACATTCATTGCAGCTGATAATAATTGAACTGTCTCATGAATATTTTAACAACCACTTTGGCTTAGACGCGGGATATTATACAATCTGGGATACTGTATCCAAGGAGAAATATATCCACCCACAAAAAATAAAGACAAAGAAAAACACAACTGCAGGTGTTTTTCTGCCTGTGAAGATGGAGTGAGAGGTAGAGGTCTCTCCATAAATATGGTACGAAATGTAATCTAATCTTCTTCTAAGTTGTTATGCTAGACAAACCGTGTGCTTAGACTGATATTAGTTTAAAACAACAATTAAAGTTCCTTGTGTATTTATTAAATACACCCACTGAGTATTCGCATTGCTGGAGTCAAAAGTATGTGAACCCTTGGAGTTACGAGCTGGTCCAACCTTTTTTGGTATCACTGACTTCAAGCAAGCTGTTTTTGTGATCAGATCTGCACAACATTCAGGAGAAAGGTTTGACTATTTCTCCGTTCAGAACTGCTTCAGCTAAGACACATGTGAGAAATGACTCTGTTGAGGTTATTCAGCAGCATCACCATGGAGTTTGGGTCTGGGCTCTGACTGAGCCACAGAAAGGTGATTTTGCTTCATCTGAAGCCATCCTGTAGTAGATTTACTTTGATGCTTAGGGTCATTCTCCTGCTGCATCAGTCAACTTCTGCTAAACATCAGCTGGCGGTCATCTTGACATTATATAGTCAGATATTTTAGTAAACGTGAGACTTCTTTTTCCTCTCTGTGAAGACAACTCGTCCAGGCCCCGAAGTGACTTTTTTGCCCTGAACATAGTCCTGAACATCCTTCTAGTACAACTGAGCTATTGTTTTTTTCTGTTTTTTTTTCCTAGTAGCACTATGGACTGCCAACATGCTCTCTGGCAAACTTTGGTGAGCAGCAGTGTTTTTTGGCGAGCGGCAGCTCCCTCTGTGGTGTTCTGCCATGGACGCACTGCCACATTCAGGAACGCTGATGTTTTCCAGGTTCAGTGATGTTATCAAGCCTTTAGCTGCTTGTAGGGTCTTCTTTACCACATTAAGGATGCTGCCCCTCTGTTTTTGCAGTCATCTTACCGTAACTAAACTGACCTACTTTTAGGAAGTTTAGCCACTTTTTGAAAGTTCAACTGTGGACTGAGGATGGATTTTAGTTTAGTGTGTATGACTTTCCAGCCTTGTGCAGATCATCTGCTCTTTATCTTAGATCTTCAGAAATCTTGTTTTTCTGAGGCATGGGTCACATCAGTAGAAACGTCTTATCCACAGCCAACTTAAAATGTCTGAGTGTCTTCTTTCATTGTAAATAGTTTCACTGGAAACACCTTCAAACTCATTTCTTAACTGGGCTCCAGGTGTGGAAATCACTGTTCCCATCTGGTTTTTGTTGAAGTAGTTTATCTGTTGGTTCACTTTCTCTTTTCTTCATTATTGTGAATGTTTCATGAGTGTGCTCAATAAAGACACGATAAATTGTAATTGTTATCAGCTCAAGGACTTTGAGTTTGTCGATTATTGTGACTCAGATCAAGGTCAGATCACATTTTATTGTAAAAACACTCAATTTTAAAGAGTTCCCATACATTTCACTGTCACTGTACCTTGATGTAAACTATTTTCTAAGCAGAAGTGACTGTTCACATCCTACTTTTCTTGGTCTAAGTCTACTTTTATTTTTATAAGCGTCTACACATGTAACTCTCCATGTCACACACTTCAACACTGCCCTTTCATTCACTCAGACTAAAAATACAGTGATTATAAGTTGAAACTGTTGTGGTTTAATGTTGCAGCTTTTCAAATGACTCCCACACTGTCACCTTGAAGCTTCGAAACGGGCAGATTCACACAATTACCTGATGCTTTTGAGCCCAGCCAAGTAGTGACAATCAAGGTCACATTTCTATCCCTTTTCTGAAGGCACAAAGTTAGTAACGGCTTGCTTTTTATGATGCTATAAATAAAACTGCACGACGCCATGGTTACATGTCTATATTTTGAAGCTTGAAGGTTTTCTTTTTTAGTGCCATCTTTTTTCATGCCTCGCTTTGGCCCCGTGATGTGTTTGCGATGTGAGAGGGCCTAAAACCTTTTCACAAAATCCTGAATGATTTTAAATTTAGACCAGCTCCAAGCTTGGTCGGTGTGTGCACAGCTGGTACATCCTGGCAGCGAGACTTCTCAGAGATACTCGGCATCTGATGTCCGGTGTTCCTCAGCTGGATGAGAGGCATTTGTCACAGCTGGAGAGGAACACTGGAGTGACTTTTGTTCCTTGTTTTGCGTGCTGCTCTTTCACAGGAAGGTCTCAGTAACTCGTATCCTTTGCAATTTGGCCTGTGAGTGGATGGTGATGCTGAGCCACATGCTGCTTTTTTGTGCCGTTTTCACATGTAACCACTCAGAGCTACAGAGTTGCATCAGGCAAATCTAACCAACCACTGGAAACTGTCAATCCTTCTCACAGCAAAAAAAAAAAAAAAAAAAAAAAACTGTAGGCAGATGTATTTTTGTACTTTCTGTGTCCCTGTGGACACGTGCACGTGTGCTTACTCTGAAGGCTTGCCATCACAGTATCAGTGAAACCTCAGGATAACAGACAATTAACTCGACACGGCTAATGCTGGAAAGCAGCTGGAAATGTTGAACTTCCTTGTTAAGTGTCACATCCTTTAGATCAATTATCATTAGCTGATGTGGTGAAACAGTGAAACGCAACAACAAGGCTGTTCTCATTAGCGCTTTGCAGTACGTCTTTGGTAGACTTGCTCCTTGGTGTTTCAAGGGGTGTTATCATTAAAAAAGGATTTTTCAAGTGAGCAAGGTTTTGTTTTGCTGCATCTGTATTTCACCCCCCGAAGGTTAATTGTTTAAAAACGTGCATTGTGAATGTCTGCCAAAGCAAGGTGCTTTTACTTTCATCACAAATGTTGCTGCATGAAGCAAAAGTTTCAGGTTTGGCTGATTTACAATGATTCCACATTCGTAACTATGTTTTGCATTTTTGCCTAAGTAACAAAAGAAATTTTGTATTATAAGAAATACACATCCATAATTCATGAAAAGATGTTTAATTGGATTATAATCACAGGGAGAATAAAAATCTGTCGACCAGAATCTTTTACTGGTGTTGTTATTGTGAAGGTTTCAAAGGGTGAGTGATCTCCATATTTTGGGATGGCTGATTTGACCACAGAAGTGCAAACACTGATTGAATTTTCAGTCATAACTTGTGGGTTATTAGCCTTATTGTGAGGTAATCACTCAGCCAGGCACTAAATCCAGCACTCCAGTGGGCTCCATGGATGGATGAATAATTATTTTCTCATCTTCCACCTTTGTCCTGTCAGTGTTGGATTATCACAGGAGAGTTAGGGTAGAGAGAAAAATAGACCCTCTTCCAGTTTTAAAGTTTTATGTATCAGGAAATAAAGAAAGGTCCTTTGGTCTTCAAATTTGGTAAATTAAATTACATTCAAAGAACAAAAGACAATATATAATACAGTGTCAATATTTATTTGACTAAAGCTAAGTCAATGTCCAGAAGCCAAAAGAAAAGAAAAATAGTAGAGTCCATGTTTACATAGCTTATGCTTAGTATTTGTGTCAATTACTTGAAGTGATCTCTTTCAGTTTAATACTTTGCTATGAAGAAATTTAGGCCACTCAAATTAACTGTTACTTTATTTTATTACAGTTTGCAGTGTGCAGAGCTTTATAAAGGTCCATTTACAGTATTTAAATCAGACTGAGGTCTGAACTTTGACTAGGCCATTGGACCACCTTGATTCTTTTCCTTTTTCACTCATTCTGCTTGATTTTTTGGCATTTTTGCTCCTGTTTATTGACCAGATTTCAGCTGAAAATTTACTGTTGGATAGGTGCACTCACATTTAACTGTAGATTATATACCTGGGGCTGTGCATTAAAGGTTGATGCCAGACATCTACACATTGATTTTATCTGTCCAAACCCAATTTTTCAGAAGCCTTGTAGTTTTTTTTTTTCTGATGCAACTTTGCAAACATAGGCTGTGCTGCTATCTTCCATCAGAGATAAAAGGTTTTACATTTTGACAGCCCATCAAAAAACAAGCCATACTATTCTTTTTCTCATCTTCTACTATGACAGCTTACATGCTTACCAAGCCCTCTGCAGTCTGAGATGCAGCCCTTGTTTTTTGCTTTGTTTTGTTTTTCTCTATTTCCCTGAGCAACATACAATCTGAACTTGGTATATCCACTCCTGGAAAGGTGGACTGCTGTCTTAAACATTTTCCACTCGTGAATAATCTTTGTCAGTGTAGGATGATAGACTCCACATTATTGGAAATGGCCTTTTCCTGCTGATGTCTTTCCTGCTTAGCATTATGATAACACAAACATGACCAGACAAGCGGGCTGGCAAAATGTCTCTTTTTACAGAGGGAAAAAAAACTAAGGACATTTGATTAACAGCATCTGGCTGCTACTTACCCTTTTAATTAATCCAAATTAAAACTATATTTGCTTTTTCACACACTGCTCCTGAACTTTGGCTTAGTTTTGGTTAAATAAATGCTTTTTTTTTTTTTTAAATGTAATTACTTTTGCTGTCCCATATTAATGTGTTCTGTATCCTGCTTAGTTTCATATTTTGGCATCCACACATCTGATAATGGACTAATAACTCAAAAAATATGGAATATATATGTGTATGTATATATGTGTATGTATATATATATATATATATATATATGTATATATATGTATGTATATATATATATATATATATATA
>JAOWBL010000005.1:5597632-5626682 GCA_028564865.1 Zenarchopterus dispar
ATATGCATTATATAATGTAATATTACTGTTAACATTATTATATTATACACAATTAACCTCATATTAAGTACTAACTAATGTCAAATTATTAGTATTCTCCCATCATGACTTAACTACTGGGAACTGAACTAATTTGCCATTTATTAACAATGTATGTCTTGTTGGTCAAGGTTTTATTTTGGTTCACTTTTTGACCCTGTTCTCTTTGCTAATGAGAGAAACAAAATGGTTTCACTGCTGCAATGATTATTGATTTGTACAGAACTGCTGTGATGATGAACATATTGTGTTTATTGGACTCAGACCATCTTTCATATCACATTAATAAAGATATTTAACAGCCAGAGAATTTAGCTTTTCTTACAGGCGTGTTTTGTTAATATATTCAGTCTTAATATATTCAGTTCCCTTTTCTCTGATGAGGGAAGCAAAATCTGTTTTCTTCTGTGCTTCTGTTATCTACATTTGCTTTCCAAATAAATGGATAACTGACATTATGGCAAGTGCGTAAACAAAACTGCATGAAGTAACTGTTATTGTGTATATGTATTTTTAGTGTCTGACCCAGTCTATAATAAGAAAAAAAAGATCTTTAAATTTATTAGTTAATACAGTTGTGTTACCACTTGCATTACATTTTTTAGGCAAATTTTAATTGTACGTTTTTGGGTGCATAAATGAGCTGGTTTATCTTGGCATAATAACAGACATTAGGAAGGCAGCCAGTGATGGCAACAGCTGCAGCTGCAGGCCTTGTTTTGCCCCACACCGTCACCATCAGGGTGGTACTCTCCCTTAATCAGTGGATGGCTGCAAGCCTCAACTACTCTGGAGAAAAACCACTGATTTCTGGAAGACGCAAATCTTGACTGCTGTGACTTTGGCCGTGTCTATATAGTGGGAGATCCTGTGGATCCTGCTTTCAAGGTCAGGAGTGTTTATGCTTTTTTTTCTTCTTTTAATTTAACAATTGTTTAAGTGCTCAGAAATAAGATGAGAGCCATGCCAGCAGTTCTGCGAGGCTGTACCAACAGTCTACCATGGATGATTCATTGAAAGTCCATTTTAGACTTTGCGGTGGATTGGGTGGTGGTGGACGATGACACTTAGCTAAAAGGGAAAAAAAATGGAGGGCACATTTTCCGAACAGTTGAAATGTCATGTGCTGTATTACACAAACCAATTTCTACTAAAGTTCTGAATTTTTCTAAAATTCAAGAAAATCTATCGGTTCATTTAAACTTTTATTTAAAGACACTGATAAAAAAGAAAATAATTTTGATGGTATTCACTGAGCAGCTCTATTGTAATTAGAGAGAAAAAACTGAATTTGATTCCACCAGATTCAAAGACTGGAGAAAAAGTCTTCTCACCATTATCATACGTCACCCTGCCCTTTAATTGCACTTTTTAATCATTTGGGAAATGACAGTTCTAATTATTTCTGATTTTTAAGAGGAAACTGTTAATTCTTAATGAATACAAGATTTCGGCTCCTCAACAGTCGGTGGTCAGACCGTTTCTCTGCCCCCTGACCAAGGCATGGTCAGCAACACCTGGCTCTCCTCTGTTTTACTTTAGTGCTTTTTGAGACAGAAGCTGTCTTTCTGGGACAGATGTCCATCATCTTAGCAGCTCTGACAACTGCTTGCTGTCCTCCAAAATGTCATATCGAAAGTTAAATTATAGACCACCACCAGCATCGATTTACTTAGCATCCAACCAGAGAATGGCCCTTGTTATTAATACATTAATACAGTAATTCCTGCTCTAGCAGATCTGGACAGCTAAACTCTCTAACTATTCAACAAATTCTGTCATTTACACCCTCACATATAATAGAAAAAAGCTTAAAACTGCAACATTATGGTGTGAATTTTAATCATCGCAGAAGTGTTGGCACAAATATATTAAAATGGTTCTCCTGAATGTTGGATCCCTGTTATACCAGACATGGTAACACTTCACACTCAGGGCCATAAAATTTGATAAGTTACAGTGAGGAATTAGTGACTAATTGCAAATTAACCATTCCATAATAACAAACGTCTGATCACATTTTATTAACAGCTGATGGGTAGTTAAAGGTCAGTTAAATACTAAATGATCAAACAACAAATGTGGGGCTAATTATGAATTAACTATTGCCTTTTGATGAAAAGATAACTAATGGACAGGAAATGAAGAAATGGTAATTTGCTACTTATTAGCCTCTCAATCTGATCCCGCCTTTTACTTGAAGGAACACAAAACATTTAAACGATTAAGTAATTAAGGGGTTTTTACTATTTTCGTCCTCCTTTTTCAAATTTAATAAGGACAAGTGGGGAAAGAGGTCAGCTTAATAATTCACTGAAACAATAACATGTTAAGGTACCTAAACCTCCACTAGTAGGCTGGACTTGCAAATAAAATTATGAACTTGTATATAAGCATGTCATGACCTCTTTAAAAACTTTACGTTTGTGTTGATAAGACAAAAGGCTCTCTTATCAATCACTAACTAGTCTCTTGACACAATCGTAAAGACCGATGGCTCCATTCATTCATATTTTACCAGTTTCTGTATTTTAAAAAAAAATGTTCCAAATAATTTCTCTTGGATATTCGAACATTTATATCAAAAATCAAGTTGAACATAAGTCATGGATATCAGCTTTGCAGTGAACAAATATGAGGCTTCCTCAGGGAGTTGTAGCCTCAGGGTGCAGCATGAAAGAGTGAAGATACTCTGAGGACTGCTGATAACACTGTGGCTTCAGACAGGATGCCAAAACCCGCCCTGGTGCCATCTTTCCATTCAGCATATTTGACATAAAATGTGTCTTTAATACTCTTTACCAGTACAAACCGAACAGCTTTCTGATTCTGATAACAAAAACACTCATCTAAATCTGACTTGAGTTTCCACATTTTATATTCTGCAATCCAAAAGAAAGTCTACCACCTCAGCAGTCGTGACCTCCAGTACTGCTCAACGGCAGCACAACAAGCCTTATTGATTTTCAAAAGTAACAGAATGGGGTTTAATCTTTCCTGTGATCTGGCAGGAGATGTAAGCCTTCGCAGTGATGAGGAAGGTATTAAAATCTGAGCAGATCAACACTTAAAAGCAGCTCAGGGACAAAGACAAAGAGATGCAGGAACCCGATTTCTCTGCAACAAAAACAGACCCTCAGTGGTGTAAATAAGCCTGCAAGCTTCCTCAGCTGAAAATTAATCTTCATGTCAGCGGTAGAAATTAAATTTTGTGTCTCTAGTGAGCTGGTTTCGAAACATTTCACTGTTTATGTCAGAGCTGTTTGCTTTTACAACCACAGTTGTTGCTGCATGTTTTTTGGAGGCTGAAAGCTCAGACATGCATTCCAAATCCAGTTATACTAGCCTGCCACACAGCCTCTCGATTCAGTTTTCAGTATCAAGAAATTACAAAGACTTTGGAAACCTGGTGCAGAATGATATTTAACTGGAAAAAAAATGAAACAATCTGTATATTGAATTTGAGAAAGCAATTATCTAAAGTGCCCCCAGCAAGAAAAGGTCAGGTGTGAGAGGCACATATCACAGCTCCCAGTGGCATCAGATGTGACAGGCCACATCACCTTAACAGCCTTCTTTTCTCCAACATGTGATCTTTGGAAAATTGCATTCAGACAGCTCTGCTGTTTTCAGCGAGCCAAGGCACATGTCTTGCTGCCCTCTCACGCACATAATTGTTGTTCAGTGTTCTCTTGATGGTGGAGTCATGGAAATGAACTAATTTGAATTAGGTCTTTAGTTGCTCAAATGGTTCTGCAGGTTCCTCTGTGTCTGAACAGATTATTACTTTGATGGATTGGCCTGAACTGAACCGAAAAATATTTGATCAAAATGTAAGGAAATCTTATTTTTTGTATTAGGTATTATTCACCAAGAAAAGTTTGAATTTAAATATAAATTGGCATGAAATGTCATTTTAGAAAGTTTTAGAAAGCTGCTGCATTCTTACTTGCACTATAATTGAAGAAACCTCTGACTTGTTGAGGGTGTGCAGTGTTGTTCCTTATCATGAGAAGCTTTTGAAAGGTTTTTTTTAAATAACTATCTTTGATGCTGCTTTCCAAACAGATGGCTGCAGAGTAAATTTCACGTTTTCTAACGTACCTAGGCTTTCTGAAAAAGTAAAGTCTGCGTCTTATAAACATCCTTGTTGATGCATTTCTAGCCCACTCTCTTGTTCAGGTAAACACAAACATTTTTGTCGTTGTCCACCAGCTTCGCCTCTTGCTTTAAGATGAAAATAGTGACTCTTAAAAAACCAAAGTAATCTCCACTGTCTTGTTCACATTGAAGATGAGATGATTGTGCCCACACCATGCCACAGAGTGGTCCACCAGCTACGCAACCTCCTGTCCGCCACTGACACACCCCACAACAGCAGAGCCATCCAAGCATTTCTACAAATGTCAGTACTTGCAGTTTTACTGGAATGCTGAGGTGATTGAAGACCGAAGAATAACAGCGAGACGTACAGTCCCCCGCAGTGGCAATGTGCTGCTAAACACCCTTTCAGATACACAACCCATCAATCTCGCTAACTGTGACCTTTCTAACAGCTGGTCAATAATCCAGCTACCTGTGTTTTCTGATGGTTCTCACGTAAAATTACAGGCTGAAAAAGAGCATGATCCTCACAGTGTGGCCTGTTTTTTCCAGATGAGAGTGGGATTGCTGAAGCTGGCAGATGATAATTTCTGTGCTCAAATGCGATAAACAAAATGCAGTAGGTCCTGAGAGGTGCTTGGTCATCATTGGTAAACCTCTTTGGGGAAGGGAACCAATGCTTTTGATATTCCTTCACCACTACACAATCTGTCTGACTGTAGGAAGTCAAAACTCTTAAAGAGAGGATTTTGGTGATTTTCTCTGAAGTACTAACAAATACTCCACTAATGAATGTATCATCACTGGAATGGACAGTAGAACAGATTTTTTTTTCCTATTTGATCCCATAATCTAGAGGCTGTGAAACTGTGTGCGTCCTTTTAGGAAGAAGTAGCATCTTCATGGGCAGCACGGTGGCTTAGTGGTTAGCACTGTTGCCTCACAGCAAGACGTTTCCTGGTTCGACTCCCAGACAGGAGTCTTTCTGTGTGGAATTTGCATGTTCTCCCCGTGCTTGCGTGGGTTTTCTCTGGGTAGTCCTGTTTCCTCCAGTATTTGAGGTTGATTGGGAACTCTAAAATTGCCCATAGGTGCGTGTGAATGGTTGTTTGTCTATGTATGTGGCCCTGCAATGGACTGGCGACCTGTCCAGGGTGTACCCCTGCCTCTCGCCTATGATGGGCTGGGATAGGCTCCGGCAGACCCCCGTGACCCAGAAATTGGATTCAACGGGTCTAGAAAATGCATGGATAGCATCTTCACTGTATGTCATATAATGTTTGGCCAAGATAAGCACATTTGAAATCACTTGGAAGATAAATGTTTAACATCAGTGAGTTGATTGTGTTTTGTTTTCAAAAAGAGCTGGATCTTTCATGACAAACCGGGAAAAAGAAACAAATAGAGAGGTGGACATCCACGTCCCTGAAATCTGAGTTTGCAAGTAAAATTGGAAGATGGCTCACATGACCTTTGCTTTTGTAAACACGTGACAGAATTAATTAGGAAATCCTAAGAAGAGGTTTCTCCTCCTTTTATAAACTGTAACACTCGCATGGTTTGTAAATAGATTCTCCTTGAATCTCTGATACACAGAATCAAAAAATGTTTTACGTTTTATCTTTCATTCCAAGCAATAAATGCACAACCCTGCAGTTGTGATAAATCCAGTTCAATGTATCTGTTGTGCTTGTTAAAAAAATACACTTTTTACCTTCAAATAAAGGAATGACGCATGCCTCCAGGAAAATGGTTTGTTTGTGGATCAACAGCTCCGTACGGCTCACCAAAAGAGCATAGATGATCGGCATAGTGAAAGGTGAGAACTGCATGAGCATGGTCAAAAACGTAACACATGAAATCTGAAATTTTAGATGCTTTTTTTCTGAACATTTGAATACTATTTTCACATTTTGTGTTACTCACCAAACATTCATTCTTGTGTTGAATGTTTTCCTTTTCATATATAGCCATTGCCTTTATATGGATTTATTTATTTATTTTTTTGCACATTGTAAAATCCCTCCAGCTTGCATTCATGTTCATGCGCTTGCAGTCTTTGCTCTGTGGATCCAGAACCAAAAACAGCAGCAATACACTGGCATTCTTTACTCATCTGATTTCAAATAAAATGTGTATTTTGATGACGAACACAAGGTGGGGATGGAAAGTGACAATGGAGGGAGAAGAAAAAGATGACAGCTTACAGAAGCAGTTGCAAAGACAGGCCTAGAAAAGGCAGATGAGATACAACAGACTGTCGTACAACAGACTGAACAAACACAAAGGTAAAGGTAGTCATACAGAAAATAATGACTTGCACACAGAAATCATAGGCATGACACATGGTGTCTGCAGCAGTCATTTCAGTAGCTGGATCAATTTAGCCAACAGATGGCTTTGAGGGCTTTGTACTCATCCCTTTGCTCATCTTTGCCTTTTACTAAAGACACATTTTCTGATATGGTGTTATCAATAAATTACTTCTTTTCTGTTCTTTGTAGAGTTGATTATGTTGGTTTAATCAGACAGGGTCAGCGTGGTTAAACAAGGCATCATTTTAGAGAACTGCACGTTACATCATGTTGTCCCTGTGGCGTAAAGGATGAAATAGCATGTTGGGCCACGGCCATGTGTTGAGACGAAGAAAGGCCTAACATTAACAGCAAAGCCTGACCACATGGTTTGAGACAAAAAACAAAACAAAACAAAAAACCCAACTTCTAAATGACTCAAATCCCCAGCATGCTTTGCTCCATTTTTGACACCTCAGTGAAAAGGAACTGACCTCTTATTGGGCATGGACCCCAAATCACAGCAGGGGTCCCGGCTGCTGCTCAACAGCCCAGGTCCAGGTATAAAGAGCACCTGCTCCTTTTCTCTACCTCAGACTCTCTGACACAGACTAGAACACGGATGTAATCTCCCATGATCCACGCCACTTTAGGGTGAGGAGCTAACAGCCAAAGACCCGTCTCCTCCATCATCGAGTCTGACGAAGCTGTCCGGTTGCCACGAAATGGCAGCATCAATCTGTCTGGTTTCAGCACTGCAAAGAGCGACCCGCAAACGTTTCAAACCCCAGAGGAGCCGAACGAACCCATGCACGCCCCAATGAGCGTCTCTGTGTGGGTAACACTAGAGCGGCTTAGTTTTTGTGGTGGTGACAAAGTTGGGAGATATAGCAAGAAATTGTCACGATTTATTTTTTCACATCGTCCGCTCTAGATTTTTATGACGATTTTTTTTTCTTTGAAAATACTGCCAGTATTAAAGCATTTGCACTGAAAACTAAAGGGGGGTTCCCCACCAGCTGCTTTTTGTATTTATGAGCAGAACGGTTTAAAATATATAATCATTATTTTCTTCCCATGTAAATGTTATACTGAATAACTGTGACCGATTCTTTGGCCTGATGACCGGTGACGTCATCCTTTCCTTGAAGACTGGGTTCCAGCTGCATTCATCAAATAATGTAGCACCTGATTTCATCACCTCAAACTACTACAAAGGTTTCTTATTTCTGCATCTCCCCAATTCGGCATTATTAAATTATTTAGAGCGAATGAATAAAAATAATGATGTGTGGTTCAGACAAACGTTTCTCTTCTTCCGCATCCCTGTAAAGGTGCCGCACATGTACATCCGACATGATCATGTTTCATAAATGTCAGTATACACGGGCCGTTTGATTGACCGTTCTCACGCACATTTCCGCCATGTTTGATCGAGTAAATTGACTTAACAGCTGATCACTGTAATCAACTGGAACGCTATGAAGTCTCGTCCACCATTTTAAATCACGCGAGAGTTTGTCAACACAAGCTGGCCGACATGGAAGTTATTTTAAGACTGATTGTGCTGTTTAGTTATTAATTCCTGATATTCAGGTGGTGCCCCGTTTTGACTTATTTATTTTGATCATTTATTTACGTTATTAATAAATGTCATCAGACACTTATTAATAAGCATTTAATAATAAAACAAGCACTCCCTTTTGCTGCAAAAATCTATCATTTGTTAAATAATAACAATGTTTAGTTCATCTTTTTGTACAAACAGAAGACACAGAAATGCAAACAGCCTGGTGGTAATTCTAAATGTTACGTCCCACTTCCAACCATGACATTTAACTCACACTTGGGGAAATGTTGGTATTAACAGTCTCATAGCCACATTTTCATTCATCCCTGCTTTTATAGAGATAAATAAAAGAAGGCAAATCAAGTGGATTGATATTTGACTCAGAGTTTTTCTTTCTGACTCAGGAGGAAGACCGGTTGTTGACTAATTGCACAAAGTACAGTCCTGAGATGCTCTAGACGTTGTCCTTGGCCAAGACACCGAAACCCAACATTGGTTTTTTGAAATAATTTCTATGTTTGTCGTGATTTACACTGCCTACTGCTCGTGGCAGTGTAAATCATGCACATGCAACAACACTATAAAATGCCTAACTTCTTAAAATCAGACCCAAAGCATGATTGCTTGTTGGTGACATATATCGTTTTTATAGCTGTGCATTTTGAGGCAGTTCTCATTTGGAAATCCTTGTGGAAACACTGATAATCTGAATGTGTGCAGATTTACGCTTCATTCTTCGAGGCAGTGTGGCTCTTATGTGTTTTCTATCCCTGTAACAGAAGCCATATGTACAATGATATATGCTGTCACTAACTCACAGATGGCTGGTTGAATGTTTTTTTTTTAAACCCTGATTGCAGCAGAGGGCTGCATCTCATCGTGGATGCTGCCAACACACTTACTGTGCAACTTTACTACTATCTCCTGGGACTCTGAACCATATGACATGTCAATGTTTCATATTCCCAAACTCTTTAATGAATATGTCTGCCTGAAGTGATGGGGAAGTGGATGGACTTCTTCAAAGGGAAAGGTGTAGCCATTAAAATGCATAAGCTGTTCATGAATAATCATGACTGCACATCCTCTTCCTGTTCACTTATTACATGTGACAACACAGATATGGAGAGAGGGGACATTGTGCTTATTTAGTATGCTCCCCACAGTTGTGACTATTTGCCATATAATCACTCCTGTGGTGACTCCAACAAAGTTAAATGGCTATTTGATTTATAATTACTGTTGATGTGGACCGCTGATATTTACCTTATAGTATATATATTACATTAAATCATAACTGAGAGGATAGACTCTGTTTAAGGTTGCAAATAGTAACTATGTAGTTGTTTTACATTGTGAGTTTTTGTGTCTGTGTGTGCGTGTGTATGTGTTTCTTTTTACCAGCAATGTCAAACCTGGGTGTAAATTGTCAACCTGACCTCTTTTTAATTAATTAGTAACTTTCTAAGATGTTGAAATGCTTTACTCAACAGTTGTGAATTCTGTCCCTGGAGAGCATCAAACAGAAGTACATGACAAGACAGACTCATCACTGGAAAGATCTGCATCACAGTGCTCCTCTGCAGACATGGAGCACTCCAGTGACAATCTATTTTGCTGCAGGTGGGTACGAAACAAGGTCCCCGTGGCCCACAGAGAGGAATTGTACCACATCCTGAGGATGACAGGGCCTCTCGTGAGTACTGGCATTGTTTACTCTGCATATTCCTTAATGTCTAGAAGGTGCTCTTTGTAGATTTTTACAAGGGTACATGCCTGTCTGTTTTGTTTAAGGATCAGCCAACACAATGTAATGAATGCCATTCAAATTGATCACCATGAAATGATTGTTACATAAATGACATTTGAGTTGATGTACAGCTGCACCACTGCTGATGTTTGTCTTTCCAGCTGTTCTCTCGAATCCTCCATTACATGCTTCCTTTTGTGGTCACAATGTTCTGTGGGCGCCTGGGAAATGACGTGATGGCTGGCTATGGATTAGCCTCTGCCGTAAGTACTCATTATCAATATGGTTCCATGTCTTACAGCGCATAACAAGTGAAGATGCAATTTTATAAGATTTATAAGATCAGGCAGAAGGATATTAAATATTACAACAATACACTCACCAGAGTAGCTTTTGCTTTTCTGCTAGTTGTTTAGTTTATATAATTCAAGTATGTTTAAAATTCCTTTCAGACCCTGAATGTTACCACGGCAGCGACAGGATGTGGTCTGGGTCTGGCATGCGATACTTTGGTCTCTCAGGTCTGGAAAATTCATAACTATTTTGTCCTGTCCTAAACTTTAACTCACTCCACATCCAAAGCTTTTATGGTTGTTGTTTCTTAAATGATTAACGGTGTCTGTCTGTGCACTGCTCTTCAGACGTTTGGTGGTAAGAACCTGCTCCGGGTGGGAGTAATTCTCCAACGAGGCATCATCATCCTGCTGTTGTTCTGCCTCCCCTGCTGGGGGCTTCTCATAAATGCTGAAGCCATCCTGTTATGTCTTGGCCAGGACCCTGAGGTTGCCAGGTAACTAAGAGCGGCTGAACTTTAAACTCAGTGTTTGTATAATGATTGAGAGCAAGAGATCTTATAATCTCAGATCCAACAAGCACTATCTATGAAAGTGATTTGTTTACCCCACATTTCTACATATTAACTAACCTTTTCTGCCACTGGCGAATGTTTGAGATGCAATAACGTTAAACTGATTTTGGCCAACAGAGCAAATTACCATAAAAAGCTATTTCTTATCATTAATTGGATAATAATACAGCTTTTTTTTCTAACTTCAGAATAGCTCAGCTGTATATTACAGCCTTCCTTCCTGCAGTGCCGGTGAGTTGTAACTTTTCTATTACCTTTATGTACAAATATAAAAGATTGTAATGTTAATGTGAGCTACTTGCCCTCAAAGTTTAATATCAGCTCTTTGTTTTTTAGGCAATGTTTCTATACAATCTCCAGGTGTCTTATCTGCAGAACCAGGTGCACTAATATCCTGTACACATATTGTGTTCTCCTGTTGCAAGGAATTCAAACGAGTTTCCCAAATGAATTGAATTAATCCTGTGAAGGGTCAGTGGTGCTCTCACATCAGCTGGTGTTTGTGTTCTCAGGGTATAATTCTGCCACAAATGTACACTGCTGCTTTGGCAAACATTGCAAACATAGGGACAAACTACATATTCCTCTACTGGCTGGACCTGGGAGTTGTGTAGGTGTACACACACAGCTCAGAACATTATTTTGAATCTCAGTAAAATGTTGAAACACACACACTGATTTCATCATGTATTCCAGCGGATCTGCAGCAGCTAACACTCTGTCTCAGATTTACATCTGTGCTTTTCTGTTTGCTTACATTTGGTGGAAGAAGCTGCATGCAACAACCTGGGGAGGTGAGGGATTTTATTCATGGTCACTGACTTTGTTTATTGTCCTTGTTATTCATATGACATAAATGAGGGTCTCCCTCCCTCTGCAGGCTGGTCTGTTGAATCGCTGCAGGAATGGGGCTCCTATATGAAACTGGCCATCCCCAGCACATTAATGATTTGCTTTGAGTGGTGGGTTTATGAGTTTGGGGGATTCTTTGCAGGTAATTATGTCAGTTTCAATAATGTATGTGACCACCAAACAGTAGCACTATGATCAAAGCAGCTTGTGATAAAAGCTGCAAAGCCTGTAATTTTGTCTGTCTGTAATGAGCAGGAATGCTGAGTGAAGATGAGCTGGCAGCCCAGCATGCTGTAGTAATGGTGGCTTTCATCACCTACATGGTATTTTACTGTCTCTGTTTTCAAATATTCATATATTGTAGCTGCAGTTTAACTTCAACATACTCATTGTAAAAGCACTCTCATATAACATGCATTTATTCATGCTTGGATAATCATAAATTCATAGTTCCCTCTTGGAATTCAAGCTGCAGCATGTGCACGGGTGGGTAATGCTCTCGGTGCAGGAGACACGGCCAGAGCAATTCTCACCAGCAAGATGTCACTTGCCCTTGCAGGTCCGTGATAAACGTGATGTCCTAGTGCATCAGTATGTAAAGATAAGCATTCATCTTTTCACCATTTTCTGCTGTTTGACAGATTTCCCAGTTCCTCTTTTCCAGGTAGCTTTGCGGTTATTGAAGGAATTGTACTTGGTTCGACCAAAACGGTGATCGGCTACATCTTCACCTCTGATGAGTGAGTCTGTATACCTGTTAATCGGTGTGACATGAGCCCCTTTTTAGCTGGAGGGAGAGCTCACAGGAGCTGGTTAGGATGGCTCCTGGATTCTTCCCTGGGGGAGGTGTTTCAGGCATGTCTAACTGGGAGGAAAGCCTTAATATTTGGCTGGAAGAGCTGAAGAGAGGAAGATTAAGCTGCTTAGGCTGCTGGATTGATGGATGGATGGATGGATGGATGGATTGGTGATCCACCCATCGACAGATGGAACTACCTTTTCTTGAAAAGCAAGAGTATATCTGTAAAAAATACTATTTATTATGGCTATTTATGCTGTCTCTTGAAATTCTTTAAAATAAAAAAAAGGAATACCAAAAACAGGATTTCCCCAAGATAGGGGAAAGATATAAACTACTGAAGTACAAAATCAATCAAAATTTAGGAAAATTTTGGACTTTTTACAGAAGCAGGAATTAAATTTAAACCTGGGACTTTTGTTGTCGTGTTACCTTACAAAGAATATTATTCAAGCTTGTTTGTCTGTTTGTTTGCAGGAATATTTGGAATATTTGCTCATGGATTTCTATGGTCTTAGGTGTTCACTACCAAACAAAAAATGAATTTGCTCATTTTGTCCTCTGTAAATGTACAGCATGGTTTTGTGTGGTTTAAATGTAATGTTTGACTATCAACAGTTACTGAATCACTCAAGAGTTGTTGTAAGACTTGGGGAAAAAAAATAATACAATAATGTTACTGTCTGTAAAAACCTTCCCTAGGAGCTTTTCCTTTATTTTATTACTTCAAATCCACTTTCACAATCCACCTGTCAGTCTTCAGACAGACTAAGTTATGTTCATAAAATCACACTTGTTAATAACTCCCTTGTTACCCACCATTCCCATCATTTTAAAAACATTGTCTCTAAACAAAGATTGCTTTTGGAAAGCTCTAAATAATGAGACCTTACTTTCAGGAATATTGTACATCTGGTCTCGGGTTTGATGACTGCTTACTGTTTCCTTCAGTTCTTCGATGGTCTCGTGGTGAGTCCACCAGCCTGTCTTGTGTACACAGTAAATATATTTGCAGCATCACTCCAAAAGCAACAAATAAACAGTGTGTCAACATATAAATTGTGTGTTTTTTGTCCCCCCTCATCTTAGTGTGTGTGCACTGGCATCTTTTTGGGAACAGGCAAACAAAAGATACCGGCTGTGGCTAATCTCATTGGATACTACGGCATAGGACTTTCACTGAGTGTGACTTTTATATTTGTTGTAGAAATAAGGATTGTAGGTAATTTCATGACGTAAATGTCTTTTGTTATTTAACCAGGATATATTATAAGACATCACAAGTGAGGCTCGCTGTGCTTTTTACAGACTCGTTTGTTATTTTCTCTGCAGGTTTTTGGCTCGGACTGCTCATTTGTGTCGTTTTACAGTCCAGCTTCTACATCACTGTGATCTTCAAGCTGAACTGGAAGAGAATGACGGAGGAGGTATTCTACTGGCCAGTCAAACGACACATCAAAAGTCTCCGCACATTACTGACATGTTCTGGTTTAATTTGCCAGTTAAGTTTTTGAACCCTTTTGTTTTCAGGCTGTGAAACGGGCTCAGAAAAAGTCTCACATGAGACTTTTAGACACAGACGCAAAGTTAGACAATAATGGTAACAATATTGGTGGTGAGACATTGAGCAATGGGAATGTAAGTGACTTCATTATCAGCTTTTTAACTGGTTTATTACTGTTTGGTGTCAACTAACGGAAATATTTTCTCTGGAACAGTTGAGTTAAATATCTTAAACATTAATGCGATGAAGTAATAACAGTTATTCCCTTAAGTCTGCAGATGGCTACACGTCTGTGAGCGCAGAGCACCAGGATGGAAACTCTGAGGCTCAGGGTGGACGGGGTCGTCGTCTCTCCACCAGCCAGCTGATCATCAGACGAGGCCTCACTGTGTTTGCAGCAGTGGCTCTTCTTGGTGTGGGAGCATCCGTGCACTTCCTCGTGCCCTTGCCAGAGATTCACTCTGCAAAGGCCAACTTGACCGTAGACTTGATCAATGCAACATATGCTCCTGATTCAATTTTTTCCACCGCACAGTAGAGGAGACAATGTACCTGCTGGAGTGGTTAAATCCATGTTTGGAATCAGGTCATAAAGTCACGTGCATTCAACTTTTATGGATGCACTATAGTCATTTATCAATATCAAGTTTGAGTCAGCTGTTGCTGATCTGGCATGTTACTGCTGAATGCATTCAATTAGTAATTTAAAAGATCCACAGCAGGTTTTCTGCCCTGTGAACTACCTTCTTATCATTTCAATCTGCATAAAACTGTTAAACTAGTTGAAAACTCACCTCTATCCACTGGAACAGAAAAAGAAGTAATGCTGTTTGTAAAAATGTTAAAAAATGCTTCATCATCAATAAAATTGTAATTTTGCACATTGGACTGTTCTTTTGTTTTTGTATTCATCATTCCTCTTACCTAACACGTCATTGTCCTTTCTTCATCTGCCACAGGCTCCATGATTATATTTGTCATATGAAATGTCTTAACCCCTTGATGCCTTATGTTACATATTTGATGCATACCCACCTGAGATTTCAGTAGCATCCCCAGACTCAAAATAATAATAACAAAAAAGAGTTGTACAATTAAAAAAATTCTAAAAAATAGATACACTACATGCAAATATAAAAGAAATTACCTAATGTATTCATAAAGGTACAAAAAAAATAATTAGAAATCTTTTAAAAACAGGATTGGGACTATGTTTTATTGCAATATATTTTAAACACTTTAAATGTACAAAATTATAATTTTCTGTGTATTATTTCATATATCCTGATATATGAAATAATACACAGAAAATCAAGGGGTTAATAATGGTATTTATGTGTAAGGTTTTAATTCCTGCTGCTGCAGCAGTCGCATACTGAGTTAAAATGTTGAGTAATCCCAAAAGACTTTAAAAACTCCAAAGGGTTATATTTTCATTGTCCCCAGCCATGCCTGTATTTTGGTCTACTATTCTGTAGAGGTTTAATGTTTGGACTGATAGAAATCTGATTATTTCTGGAGAATTGCCTCCACTGGCCAGAACCAGAGGTGGTTCATTGTCTTTTACCCATTAAATCAAACAGATCTGAACATTCCCGCTTTCAAGTCCTCCATCTTGAGGTTTGTTTTGATTCCAGCATGTTTTCTTGCCTTTGTTTTACAATCTGTGTTGTTGCAGCTGGCTCTGGCTTACTTCCAGGTCAGCAAGGTCTCCATCCTTTGCGGCGTCCAGAGAACAACACAGATAAAACAACAGAGGTGAGGAGACACGTTAGTGGAAGACGCGTTTCAGTGTCTTGCTCTGCAGACATGGAGGGGTCCAGTGACTGGCTTTTTTGCTGGAGGTGGGTGCGCCGCAGGGTCACCGTGGCCCACAGAGAGGAACTGTACCATATCCTGAGGATGACAGGGCCTCTGGTAAGGATTGGCACTGTTTACATGCCCTGTTCTGTCTGTAAGGGGAGGTGTGGAGGCTGATGGAGCTGAATGCACGAAAAGCCTGATAATACTTTTTTATTTGCTAAAAAGGAATAATTAAAAATCTGTGAGAGTTTTTAAGATAAGAGTTTGGCAAGTTCCAGTTGCTGATCGTCATCTGCAATCTCCAGAAGTAATGTCAATAACTCTTGCGAAGACAAAATCTGATGACAGTGGTTATTGATTACGACCTGTGTTTGAAATATCACCTGTCAGCTGATCACACTGTTGATGTTTGTCTTTCTAGCTGCTCTCTCGAATCCTCAGTTATCTGCTCCCGTTTGTGGTTACCATGTTCTGTGGGCGTCTGGGAAATGAGGTGATGGCTGGCTATGGATTAGCGTCTGCTGTAAGTGGTCGGCTTTATTCTCCACAGACTCGTAGAAGCTAATATGAGAAAATGACAAATGATGATGTAATTTCCAGGAAGCTGCAGGAAAAACAAAAAAAAAAAACCCCAAACAATTCTGAATCCACCAGCATAAGTTGCTTATGTGGACTTAGAAATGACTTACTGTGACTGAAATCAGTGAACTGTGTTTGTACGTTTGCTCTTGAGTCAAAGAAATATTGCTCACAACGGTTTTATTTCATTTCAGACCATTAATGTTACCACGGCAGCGACAGGATACGGTCTGGGACTGGCATGTGATACTTTAGTGTCTCAGGTTTGAAAATCCCTTTATATGTCATATGTTATTAGGATAATGAAATAAGAGAAATTTTCAAAATTGGGAAATTTCCGTGGGGATTTATATGTGGGAATTACTAGGAGTTAAATAGAATGGCATAGACTTTTACAATTTGTGAAACTGCAGTTTATCATATAAAAGAGAACTTAAATGCTTAACCAAATATTTGTTTAAAACAATCAGATTCAACCAAATCAAGCTGAACTTCTGGTTCTGCAGATAAGTAGATCATTTCTATGGTCCTGTATGTAACACCAGTTCTGTTAAAAGCAAACTAAGTCCAGTTCAGGATGACATATAATCTATGCTATTAAAATTTTACTAACAAACACAAAACGTGTCATTTTATGAAGGCTAGCTGCCGCAGAGGTTTGTTTGTCTGCTGTAATCAAGTTTTCTGTTATCACACAAGAGTGTAGGTGATTGATGGGTCCTCATCTGTTTATCTTGGCTATTTTAGTCCATTTGTCCTGTATCTTTGGTAAATATTTTAGCCAGTTGATATTATTTAAGTTATTCAACTAGTCTGTGCATAGTTTTGGTTTCCAAAAGCTCTTTTCTAATCTTCTACAGAATGATGTCACATATAAAATTTGATTCCAAATGTTTAAAATTCCTCCAGCTGAACTTCCCGTGGAAAGGTGATAGAAGTTTCTGGAAACTTACGTTCTGCAGCAAACATTTTTACTGATCCATCATGTTTGTGTACAACCTCATGTCTAAAACTCGACAGACATTTGGTGGTAAGAACCTGCTCCGGGTGGGAGTGATCCTTCAGCGGAGCATCATCATCCTGCTGTTGTTCTGTCTGCCCTGTTGGGGGCTCCTCATTAATGCCCAGGCCATCCTGCTGTGCCTGGGTCAGGACCCTGAGGTGACCAGGTACCTTAAATATGCTGTAATACTACTATTTCTACCTCTTGTGGGCATGTTTGAAAGGAACTTTTCACATTACCCAAGAATATTCCAGCGTTATCTTTTCTACATGAATTCTGACCTCCTAGATATTTGAAATGCATTTTCAAAGGTGGATGTCAAATATGTCTTTCAAACTGCATGCTTGCTTATAGCAGGGTGCAACAAATTAAAAAAATAAATAAATAAAGCTGACAGAGCTTGTCACCACAGAAAATGGGATGGAATAGATTCTTGGTAGGTTTCAAGTTTTTTGGAAAAGAAAAACTTACAAAATGTAAGTTTTAAGTCAGAATATGTAAGTGAAGCTTAGTGTTTCCCAAAGTCCTCAAGGGCCACGACTCTGCATGTCAGAGCAGGGGAACATCTAAATCATCCAGGTCCAGGTCCTAGAGCGGCTCTCAAGGACCCGGACCTGGAACACTGCTTCAGCTGTTGATGGTTGTAGTTTTTGGCAAGTGGAGCATTATCACACCGGCTGCCTGCTGCTGAAGCTGAGGGCGTTACTGGTGGCAAAAGCTACATTTCACACAGCTCATCAAGCTTTATCCATTTAAAGAGGGACCATGTATAACCGAACCTGGCTTTGGGTCATTTCTATCTGACAAGAAAAAAAGGTCTTCAGATTAGAAAAAGTCTGAAATTATTACCTTAATATATAATACCTCATTAACATAGTTCAGCATGACATTTCTAAAGCTTATAATGAAATAAAGTTTGTTATCTTAATTAAGACGCTCCCAAAAAGAGGTTTTAATCACCATGTAAGCCAGAAAACTTCACTTCAATAAGATTGATAGCAAACTCTGCAAACAAGTAGTATTTATATGAGGAGGGTCTATTTATGTATATTTCGTCGCCTTACTTGTAGAATATACCCAAAAACATGGCAGAAATTGATTTCTTTCTTGGCTAGTGACTTTTTCTAGCTAGTTTGTTGTGATAAAAATATATATTAAAATTCCCTCTGAAAACTCCATTTGAATTTTACAATGATTTTGAACCTTCCTCTTTCCAGAGATTTCGGTTTTGGAAATAAACACACTTTTAAAAAAATTATTTTCATATTTAAACACAGACATTTTAATACAAAAATAAGAGCTTAAATATAAGTATTCAGCTACAAAACTGTTATGCTAATACCAATAAGTTAAATTCATACAGTTTTGCCTTGTTGTTAACATCAAAAATATTTTATGTTTCTGATTTTATGTTTCTGCACATAATGTCAAACTTTGCTGTCTTTTTCCAGAATAGCACAGCTGTATATTACAGCCTTCCTTCCTGCGGTGCCAGTGAGTCATTATTTTTGTCTCATATCTACTATATAATTAATGCTTTATGCATGAACAATATCCAGTGTTTGTTTAATAGACTTTTTAGTACATTATCATAAACTTAAAAGTCTTTCTTTGTAGGCAATGTTTCTCCATCATCTTCAGGTGTCTTACCTGCAGAATCAGGTGCATAAATGTTGATTCATTATAGCCTAATTTTAGAGTATATAAATACTGTAAATAAATAGTTTATTTTAATTTTGGACATAGTAGGACATTATATGATGAATCATAGTAATCCCTTTTCCTTTTATTTGTATTTTCAGGGTATAATTCTGCCACAAATGTACACTGCTGCTTTGGCAAACATAGCAAACGTAGCGACAAATTACACCTTCCTCTACTGGCTGGATCTTGGTGTTGGGTAAATGATCATATGGCTCAGTATAATGTTCTAAATCTGAATAAAATTACTGCACACACCAACATTACCCTGAATATTTATTTTCCAGTGGATCTGCAGCAGCCAACACTCTGTCTCAGATTTACATAAGTGCTTTTCTGTTTGCTTACATTTGGTGGAAGAAGCTCCATGTGAAAACATGGGGAGGTGAGGGACATTTATACTTATAGTGGTGACATAACGACCACATGAACCTGTTTTGTTATTTATCCTGGGGTTTTTTTCCTCGACAACATAAATGAGTGTCTTCCTCCCCCTGCAGGCTGGTCTGCAGACTCACTGCAGGAGTGGGGCTCCTACATGAAACTGGCCATCCCCAGCACTTTAATGAAATGTTTTGAGTGGTGGGTTTATGAGTTCGGGGGCTTCTTTGCAGGTAAACCAAACAACCCGCTCAAAAAGAACACAGTTTTTTTTTTTTTTGTTTGTGACGTGACTGATCATTTCCCTTTGTTTAAAATGATCAGGGATGCTGAGTGAAGATGAGCTCGCAGCCCAACATGCTGTGATAATGGTGGCTTTCATCACCTACATGGTACTGTGTACTGACTGCATGTGTTGTCTTACTTATAATCTTGTATCAAATCTCTATAAGAGCAAACGCTTTCCCGCACATAGTTCCCACTTGGCATTCAAGCTGCAGCATGTGCCCGAGTCGGGAACGCTCTCGGTGCAGGAGACAGCGGCAGGGCGGTCCTAACCAGCAAGGTGTCCCTCACTCTTGCAGGTCAGCTCAGGTCAGACTTGTATCATCTGCGGATATCTGCAGCATCGCTAGCGTTTTACAGATTTTTCCAGCTCTTTTTATTCTTTTTCTTTTCAGGTAGCTTTGCAGTTATTGAAGGAATTGTGCTTGGCTCATCTAAAACAGTGATCGGCTTCATCTTCACCTCTGATGAGTGCGTCTGTACTGCAGCAGTCACATTTCAGTACTCCTTTTAAATACTGCTGGTATGGAAATCTTTCACTGTAAAAACCTCATTTTCAGGAAGATCATCAGTCTGGTCTCTCACTTGATGAATGCGTACTGCTTCCTTCAGTTCTTTGATGGCCTTGTGGTGAGGCTCGTACTTTGTATATTCATTTTAATTCTAAGTACATTTCAGAATAAGTGAAATCTACACATGTATATATTGTAGATTTTTTTCTCCTAAACTTACTCCAAGTATTTTATTTTGATTTGTTTTGCTAATTCACATGTATTTATTTTTATTCTATTTTTTACTTAACATTATTCCATGTTTTTATCTGCACTGTTGCATCAAAGCAGTTTCCTAGTCTGTAAATCTGCTTACTGGCAATGGCAATAAAGTGATTCTGAAATATGTACTGCACAAAATGTTTAAAATGCAGAAACTACCTCACAGGTACTGGTGTGTGAGATACTGCATACTAATAAGAGGTGCTCCTGTTCATGTCCCCAGTGTGTGTGCACAGGCATCTTCTTGGGCACAGGCAAACAGAAGATACCAGCTGTGGCTAATTTCATTGGATACTACTGCATCGGGCTTTCCTTGAGTGTTACTTTAATGTTTGTTGCAAAACTGAGAGTTTTAGGTATCTGAAATACGTTCCTATTCTGCAATTTCCTTTTCAAGTGAGGACTTCTTTGCACTTAACGGACTTATTAATTTTCTCCTCAGGTTTTTGGGTTGGACTGCTCGTTTGTGTAGTTTTCCAATCCACTTTCTACATTACTGTCATCTTTAAGATGAATTGGGAGAGGATGACAGAGGAGGTATTTCTTAGCTCATTTAACAAATGAAACCACGCAGGGCCTCAATTTGGACTTGTAGTTAGGAATGAATTGACTTGTACAACAATCAGTCACAAGTGAGTGTAAGAAGTCGTTGGGCTTTCTTGTCTGCTTCTTTTCAGGCTGTGAAACGAGCTCAGAAAACCACAAACGTGACATTTAGCACAGCCGACTCATCAGACACCGAGGCACCTGCTGTTCAAACAGCGTGCACTGAGAGAGTAAGTGTTTTTCTTTTTATCCATTTAATCTGTCACATTTTTCCTGCAAGCTTATAGTCTATAACACAACAAAACGAACTAATGCTGAATTTGACAACTTCACCCAGTCAGCGGATGGCTACATGGCTGTCAGTACGGAGTGCTACGATGGGGACACTGAGACAAACGGGGGCCATCTGGCCCAGCAGCAGAAAGCTGGCCGTCTCTCCACCAGCCAGCTGATCGTCAGACGGGGCCTCACGATGTTCGCAGCTGTTGCTCTTCTTGCAGTGGGAGCAAGCGTGCACTTCTTTGTGCCCTTGCCCGAGACCCACCCTGCAGAGAGCAACCACACCATGGACCAGATCAATTCAACATACCCTCCTGGCCAGAGTTTCTCCTCAGTGCTAGTTCCTCATAAAGGGTCAGAGTGAGCCAAAGACGACCACAGAATTTTGGTTTATTGTGTTAAGAAAAACAGTTGTTCAACCTTCTTCGGCTGAATTCAACTCTTTGACTGTGTGCTGCTAGTTTCAGAGAAAATCATCATTTTTTTGATCACACGCCTTTTTTCCTCTCTGGATTCTCTTTGCTTCTTGCTCATCTGCACTTGTGCTTCTGCCTTGCCCTGCCGCACAAACACCTGTGTAATGCTGAGCACCGGTGGCTATAAGGACTCTCTCCGCTGAGTACAGGAGACGCTGCTCTCGGTCATGTCGCCAAGTTAGTGATTAACAGGTTTATAATGATTCCAGCAGCTAAGATGAGGAGCATGACGGCCACAGCCAGGCCTCTACGCAGCACCAGAGTCCTGTAGGGAAGCCCGTCTTCTGCCGTTTTTACTGCAGGCACTTCTTCACCCTCGGCCAGATTTATGGCCTCTATGTGACCCAGGGAGTTCTCCGCATCTTCTGGTTGAGGACCTGGAAATACAAACGCAACATGAGACATGTCTGGGACTTAACAGTGATGGTTTTATTGAATATTTTTGTAAAATGATATTTTACCATCTATTGTGTAGATTTTTTAGAAGCTCTGCACATCAATAGAAAAGAGTAAAAAAAAAAAAAAAAAAAAAAAATCTCCAAAGTCTGTGACTGAGCCCGTCAAAGCTCAGAGGACCACTAGCTACTTTTTTACTGATCTGTCTAACTTTTCTATAAGTGAGCCACGCCGCTGTAATTAAACTGTTAAAAGCATTCACCTCTTTTAGTATGTCATTTCTCACAATAAGAGACAGTCGAACACCTGCGATGGTAACACTTGTTACAAAGATTAACCACCATCAGTAACTCGGCTGTACTGATTTAGAGATGTCCTACTGGGGATGGCTTTAAATATGACGCAGTTGTTGCTGCAAAGACACAAAATTTGCTCTGCTGTCTTTGAGAGAGTTGCATTTGAAGAGGAAAAAATGGCCTGAGATCAGCTGATCAGCTGATTTCTTCCATGACTCTCAACAGTACTGAAACAGGTATAGATGATGGCTGGATGGATGAATGGATGGATGAATGGATGGCTGGATGGATGGGTGGATGGATGGATGGGGCTAAATTAATACAATAATAATAACTATAATGACAAAACAATTGCTTTTGTGTCTGAACTACGACTACCCTGTGCTCAAAACCGACCAGCGATGATGTCACACAAGTACTTTTTTTTTACATTTATGTAACAAACTTTAAGCCTATTACAAAGGTTATTCTGACTGTCTGACCAATTATGTTTTTATATTTTTATTACTCCTACTTTTTCAGTTTGTGGCCACAGAACATGTAATGCTTTTAAGGTTACACGCTGTGACTGTAGGCACTTCACAGTTAGTGTTAAATATTAAAGAAGTCGGAGTGAAAAGGGACTTAATGTCTTAACATTTACACCGTTTAACTACAACCACAATCTTTTCTTAACACAAAGCTCTTGTGTTGTTTAAATATGAACATGGTACAGTATTTAAACTCCAGTTTTCACGCTTTACAAGCTCAGGGAGCATCTATACACCCTCCATAACTGAGATCTAAATATGTTTAAAGAAAAATAGATTCAAGTAAAAATGAAATCGCATGGTTTTTATCAATACCAGAAAATTCACAACAGACGCCTATCTAAAAACCACGTAAACAAGATGAGTCCAATCAGCATTTTCATTTCCTGTCAATATTCTCTGACCTTCAGCTGCTAAATTCACATTTTCAGACACATATGGTTTCCTGATGTAGGTGCAGAGCAAGCATGGATATTTCCTCAAGTGTTACAATACAAGAAAAAGTTTTTCTGGTGAGTCTGTTTTACCTGCGTCAGTGGAGCTGCTACACACCCCTGCTCGTATCTGTGCCTGAAAGAAAAAAATGGTCCAAATCTTCATACAGCACCATCCCTGGGCTCGCTAGATGACATTCACTTCTGAATACGAACCTCAGTTGTTGCCGTCTTCCAGTTCATTCTGATCAGATAGAAAATCAGAACTGTGCTTTGCAGGGATACACAGGTAAACAAGCCTGTCCACAGACCTGGGGAATTTAAAAAAAAAAAAAAAAAAAAAGCTTTTATTCATTTTACTTGAGATAATTAAGTCTTAACTTTGACAAAAGCCCCACTTAGGCAACAGTGTGGTACTGTAGAACCTACCTTTGATTCCCATTTTAGCTGCAAACATCAGTGGCACTCCAATAGGAAAACCAACACCATAATATCCCAAAATGTTACAAATAGCCCCCAATTTCTGCTTTCCTGCTCCTCTTATAATACCACCGCAGGCAGCCTGCGTAGAAAATAAACAGGTGGTTAAAACTGGCCCAGAAAACTACCGGTATTTTGGATGGTTTGAAAATGTAAATATGCATTAAGGGCAGGAGATATTATTTGGAATAATGGCAAAGATACTTGCATTTATGGCATCTAGGAGTATGAATGGAGCATAAAAAGAAATAATGTCTGCAACTCTTTCCCTGATTTGTCTGAAAGAAGAGAGACTTCTGTTGTACACATTCGTATTATCATGTGAGCAGTATTAGCATATTTCCTTTGAGCCCTCGTATTTTAGTGATGCTACACTGTGCACTGTAACTGAATTAACTGCCACAAACATTTACATCAGTTAACGTCTAAACAAATATGTATGCAAAGTTCACAGGATTCTGTGTAGACAATAAATAACAGAGAGGTGAAAGGTCATTCAAGAAGTTATCTTTCCAAGAGTTGAGGCCAACTTTGTAAGTATGACTTAAGAGAGCCTGGAAGGTCTTTTTAAAAATTATTTTACACAGTAACACAAGCAGACCTCAACGCTCAACTTTTACTCACTCATCATATGTAAAGATATACGAGATATGGTTCTTCAGGCTTCCAATGAGAACTGATAAGCATATAGAAATCGACCCTGCAGTAAAGAAAAACTCAATTAAATATTCTGCAACAGAAGACTTATTATTATACTTATATATGCAGCATTTTCACATCTTTTTCATCATCATGTTTACCTACATACTGACCTGCACAGAACATGGTGGCTTTCGCAGACAGCTTGGCCTGCTCTGTTTCTCCAGCTCCCAAAGCGTTTCCAACTCTCACATTTCCTGCCACACCGAAACCCAGCGGGAACTAACAAAAAAATATTTCACAAACTTAACGTATCAGTATGTTATTCATCTCATATATCAAGAAAGGGAGAAATTATTATTTTGCATGTCTGAGCTAACCATGTAAGCAACATTTGCCAGCTCATAAACAACTGACTGAGCTCCAAGTTCCACTTCACTTATTAGACCTGTCAAAGAGAGGCAACTATTAGAACCTGGACCAGATTTAGTGAACATGTAATCTTTAAAACATTATTTTACCTGCCAGAAAACCTCCAATCTCATAAGTCCACCACTCAGCACACAGCATGACCATGCCGGGAATAGCTAAACGGATGTATGAACCCCAGTCCTGGAGGCAGTCCTTACTCCAGCCTAAGGCATAAAAAAAAGCAGGCCTCTTAAGCCACACTGCCCGTACGGTATCTTGTGTGGGATTATTATCCTATACCTCTGAGTCCAAGGTGTGGTTTCTGTGCTCTCGTTGTTGTGATTGATCCTAGTGCCAGTGAGCCTCGTGAGTATTTTATATATTGTTTTTCTCATGAAAATGGTGATTTTTGTTGCTACTTTGTTCTCCCAGAGGATTATTACTTTTGTTGATACTTCTAAATAAACTGCATTTTGATCTATACTCTGCAACTGGGTTCTGGACATCCTTATTGGGCTTGACATGAATGAGTGAGTGAATGAATGAATAAGCAGGGGTGTGCCTGCAACCATTCATGACTAAACCGGGAGTTAAAACTCAATTTTGCATTTATGCAAAATTTTCACATTTGACAAAAAGAACGCAGATGCACATTTCTGCCTTTGAGCATGCGCACAGTTTTACAGTTGAAGCTACAGGGTTTTATGTGTCTGTCCCCAGCTGTCCTGCCTGTAGTCTTTGACTGTTTTATTGCTTCTTACTGTCAAAGTCACCTGGACTTGTTCTGACCTACTGCCTATATTGTGCCCTGCTTCAAAGCTTTACACTTTGGACTCTGCTGCCTGGTTATCCATAAGCGTTTTCATTTTTATTAAAAGTCATTTACACAACGCTCCCTGTGTGTCCACATAAGTCATCAATCCTGTCCTTTATTCATGTACTAGGACAATAACAGTCTTTTAAGATGGCTGTTTTGATTATATGATTATCTGTAACTCTTTGTGTAATTCTAATAACATTTCAGTGATCTCTTCATGAGGTTCTGGCTTTCTCAACTACACCTCCATTTACTCTGTCTTCTGTTTCCTTAATCACTGCAATAACTCTTTACAACACAATGTGATGGCGCCTCAGATTGAATGAAAGGTCACGATCGTTCAGTGTGGCTGACTTACCTCCCCAGGTGGCCTTGTGAAGCCCTTTCCACATGATGTAAGCGTAGAGGATTCCTGCCATGAAGAACTGGGAGAGGGTATTGGCAATAGCAGATCCTCTGTCAAGAGTATTCAGCAGTTAGGTTATTCTAGCTGTACAAATAATATTGACAAAGTCATGTGCAATCCAATAAAAATACTCACGCTACTCCCATTTTTAAGGGGAAGAGAACAATGTAGTTGATGAGGGCATTAAGAAGATTAACCACAAAGCCCGTGATTACCTGTGGCCAAATGATGCCCTAAAAGAAAAGAGCCACTGTTCAGACTTTATGAGGCAAAAGTAAAATGATGATACATCAAATTCAGTCTCACTAAAACAAACCCTCCACGTCTGATGAAACATACCAAAAATTTAGCTTGTTCTGCATAATATAAAGCAGGGCTTAGAGTTTCGGGGAAATACAAATAACTAAGTGGTCTTTAAACTCAAGACATTATATTTCTGGTTTCTAGTTTCATTTTAATTTAGAGCAAGACCCAGAAGAGTCCAGGGAGTTCTGAAGTCCAAATCCAGACAGTATGAATCATTCAAAGCCAATAAAGCCAGAGTAATAGAATTGCCTTGCATTTTTTATTCACTCTGTCTTTTTAGCCTCAGAAAGATTGGATAGAACACGCAAGGCATATTTTTGTGGATAAAATGATGAAAATGGCTGTGTTTCATCCCAGTTAGATTCAAACTGCTTGGTTTCAGTTGGTCGTCTGGGGGAAACACAGTGGACCTACCTGGTTTTGCAGATATCTTGATTCTAATGAAAACATGAATGAAGCCTAGAAGACAAAAAAGAAAGCTATGAGTGGTACATTTCTGCACACATCATTAAGAGATTTTTATTCCCGCTCTACACAGAATCGAGGACAAAAGCTACCAAAATACCTTACACAGGTGATCTGACTGGAGTACTTATTTAGATGATCAGTTCATTAGGACACCTCATTCAAATTACCAAAAGAGTTTAGAAAAAATACTTCAAGGTAAATAGTACAAATATGCATCTAATCAGTTAATCTTACTGAGATCTGTCCTGTTACATGGATGTTACATGCTCAATAAAAATGTTACCTATAAATGTTAAAATATTTTATAATTTTACATTTCATTTAGGCAGTCACAATCTTCACTTTAATAGATTTAGATTGACCAATCTTTGCGATTTTATTCATTATTACATTCTTAAGATTTTGCATAAGGGCTTCTTTATTTGGCTGAATTATGAATGGCAAGATTTGTATAATCCTTTGTGGTAAAATGTGATATTTTTGTGGATGTTAAGAGTATTTTCCTTATGAAAATGGACTTAAAATACTTTTAAACCTAGATATATCTAATGCTCTGATAAAACATTCAGCATTATAGGGTTAAATAAGCTAATTTATAGTTTTTTAGTACTAAGCAATAATACAATTTAAACATACTCACAGGAAGCGCCGGCATAAAGATCTTTACATACATCTGAGACAACCTAGAGAGAGAATTTCCATCAGAATGAAAATGTTATATCCTATGTTAGATGAAGAAGAGAGGATTATACAACAGCTCACCTGGCTACCTCTGGCTCCTGCCTGACAGCCAGCAGAAGGGGCTCTGTGTTGATGAGGATCGCCCAGCAGGGGAAACACGCCAGTAACAAAATGAGGACGCCCCGCTGCAGAATGACTCCAACTCTCAGGAGGTTACGGCTCCCATACGTCTACGAATATGTCAAAATATATTCTTACCCTGACTTCTGACAATGTTCATCACAGCCCTTACCTGATGAGGAATAATACGTGATGAGTCCATGCTCCCACCTGAGAAATCAGGGTGTCACATGCCGATGCCAAACCAGAGCCAATGGATACACCTGTAACATTAATGACCTGAGGAGATGTTGGTGGATCAGGCCGTTAAACTGACTGAAGTGGTTCATGTTAAGAGCATCACTGTACTTACTGCTATGGCTAAAGCTACTCCTGCCAGCTCCTTCCTCCCCAAATGGCCACAGAAAACAGTACTGACAAAACTCACAGCAAAACTCATGAGCTGGGCGATCATCTGAGGAGGAAAGTCATCATCAATTAAAAATAAACTAGACAACAAAAACCACATTTATCAGATCATGTGATACAGTTAATTAATGATCATCACTTCCTCCATCCCTTATTCAGTAACAGAAATCTATATTTAATATCAATGCAAGTTGTTTTACAATCGCCACTGATAACAAATCCTTTCACATATTGGACACTGACAGCTCTTTTAAAGACAGGAAACTCACCACTGGGCCGGAGAGTTTGGACAACTCTTTTATTTCACTTTTAAAACCAACAGGGGTCAAACTACGGATCTTCTTCACCAAGAAACAATCCCTCCAAGAGGAAGAGTGGGAACTCCGTGACATCTCATGCATGGCTGGATAGCGTTTTTACGCGCGTCTCAGCAGGTCAGATCTCACTTCCCGGTTCTGCGTGGAAATAAGGATGAGCGTCCCCAGTGGAGCCTTAAATAACCAGTATAACTTCCCACTGCTCCCACGGTGGACGTCGTTGGGTAGGTGGTCCTTCCCTCTGGACCTGTACGAACGTTAATATGTGCCACAGGTCTCTTCACACTCTGTTGTATGCGTGACCGTATGTGGAAGAACGGGCTGTAGTCACGTGGGGCCAAGACTCGTCACAGTGTCCATCTGTCCATAAAAAAAATGAAGTGAAAGGCCTTGAAGTCAGCTGAGGATGTGAAAAGTCCAGATGATGACATCTGCTGTAACCCACTGTTCTGTGAGCCACGGTGAAGTTTAACTACTGGATTACTTCCGTCCCATTTTGAGACCATTACTAGTGTCAGACCATTCAAAGCTCGAGCTCAGCCTCGACAGCGAATATATATATATTAATACATTAAGCTGTTCAATTTTTTATGTACCGGTTTTTTGGTTTCTATAAGCGTCCTGTCAAAGCTTTATTTGCCACTCATGTGCCAGATAGAGCTTCTTTCTTTCTTTCTTTCTTTCTTTCTTTCTTTCTTTCTTTCTTTCTTTCTTTCTTTCTTTCTTTCTTTCTTT
>JAOWBL010000005.1:5629330-5668845 GCA_028564865.1 Zenarchopterus dispar
CGCACGGGACAAACACATAACCCAATATGAGTAAAATCAAGGGGAAAAACAATCTTACAAATTTAAAAAATAAAATAAAATGACACCCGTGACCCAGAAATGGAACAACGGGTTTAGAAAATGGATGGATGGATGGATGGATGGACAGTGAATGCAACATACAGTATAAGGTTAGTGCGGACGAGGCGGATTGACTGTGAAATTGAAGTCATAATGCCCCCTTGTGGAAAAAACTCATACATCACCTCACACGTGATATGCCTTTGTATAAAAACTCATGGGGAAGAGCCTGTGTGACCATTATTTAGGTCTATTTGTTGGGTGTTCCTCAAATTGCATGATAAATTCAGATCTTGAAGGCCAGAAGTTCAATGAAAAAATATAAACTGTTGCAGAATTAAATTGACAATTTTAAGATATAGCACTGCTATGATCCCCAAAAGTTGGGGATGTTGTGTAAATTATAAGGTGACAATAGAATGCAATCTTTCACAAATCACTAAAAAATTAACAGAATGGTTCAAAGACAATTGTTAAACGTTATAAATGTATAAACAAGTTTGGTTTCGAAAAAATTATTTAGAATACTGTCGGATGTTTAATCCAACTGAGTCTTAGTGACCAACCTCAGGGACCTGCAGCTAAATATTGCTCTTATATATATATATATATATATATATAAAAACAATTTCACACAATAACACATATTTCAGTGCCTGTACTGACAGCCAAATCAAAGCTTTTGAACACATATTAATCAGCAGGCTGTTTAGATTTGCTGGGAAATATGACATCATAGGCTCAGATCAGAGTAGAATTACTTAGTTTTCCAATCTTTAACTTTAACTAACCTCTGGAAATGGGTATCACAAAGCTATATGATGGATCATAAAAGATGCATGCACTTTAGGGAGGTAGAGCGGGGATAAGAGGCTGACTCAATTAACTGATGTCACAGATATTTTCTAAGACTTTTTTTCCTTGCTGAAAAAAGGCATATTATTAAGACACCTTTAGTGTTTTTACATCTGCATATTTATTGAATAGTTCATTCTCATTTTGAACTCACAAAGACTCATTTCTCTGGATTACTTATTTTATAGTAATACATGAAACATGTTACATTATGAATTTTGAGACGTTGCATGGCCAGTTTAAACTTTGTCAAGTTGTTCTTCTGGAAGCAGTTTTAAAAATAAACATTTTTCAAAGCAAACTGGTTTAATATATTGTCTTTATGAAGACTGAAGGATTTAAAACAAAAGCTTCCTTCATTGAGGCAGATAATCGATAAGATTTTTCAGGTATCTGTGCTTTACTTGAGTATTTATTTTTCTGAAGACTTTTTGCTTTTACTTTTTTCATTTCAACACAAAAATCTGTACTTTCTACTCATTACGTTATAAAAACAATCTAGTTACTTTTCCCAACCTCCACAGATGAAGACATGACATTAAAGACATTCCTAACCAGAGAGGGAAATCAAGTGAGTCCACGGGTTATGATAGAGAGAAAATTTGCAGGGCGACATGGAGGAAGAAAGGGTCAGGGAGTTTTGTCAAGTCAGACAACGATACAGCAGTTTCAGGAAAGCAAAACATTCCTCTTCCATGGTCATGTTGAACAGAACAGTTTGATGTTGTTGCTTCAAGAATAATTCATGGTGATTGCATTGTGTCTTGTGCAAACATGAAACACTATCACACGATCACAGGGAGCCGTCTGCCAAACCCCGGAGCCAGACAGCATGCCAGGGCCCACATCCCACTCACCGAGCGGTATAGAGTGCCAAACACCACCGCTGCTGGATAGATGTATGGAGCCTACCGCAACTCAGGAGCGAGTGGACCTGGGCCGTCGCCATGGCAACCGGAGACAACACCGGAGTTAAAAAGTAATAGAAAAAATAAAAATATATTCAACAAAAGTTAAAAGTAATAAAGAAATAAAAAATAACTTTTAATACATCATAATAGGAAAAGAAAAATAAATGAATAGGATATCTACAGTAAATAATATTAACTTGTTTTAAAAAAGGGGGTCGGCGAGGGTCTGTAAAGTGAAAGCAAATCAGTAAGATAAGATGGCGCAAGACCATTAAGGCTTTTAAAAACCATACGAAGTATCTGGAATCGATCCTGAAAGACACGGGGAGCGAGTGCAGTGATTTTAAAACAGGTGTAACGTGAGCCCACTTTCTGGTCAACACACGAGCAGCTGAGTTCTGAAGAAGATGAAGACGTGAGATGGTTTTGTTGGGAGAGGTGAAGAAGGTGAATCAGTACTTCTGCTTTTACCAGTCTTTTTTTTCCCACACAAGTATCTGTACTTATACTCAAGTATAGAATATGAGTACTTTTACCACCTCTGAATAGTACCCGTGCGGGATTATTTGGTCCTCTCTATCACTGAAACTATGTTAACCTAAATGTGTTTTGTAAATGTGTTGCTTAATCCAAGGAAACGAAATCCCCTCCAAATGTCTTCCTTTTTGCACCCAGCCTATGAACACATCCTGAGTGTTGTGTAAAGTGATTGTGCGTGTGGTGGTGGAGGAAGTGGTGCTGTGAACCTGCAGGCAGCAGCTCATCACATGAGATGGGGCTGGAGCTGTGTCACGTGAGGAGCGGCGTCTGACTGAAACATGGCTCCAACTAGCTCACAGGAGCAAAACACAGTCACTTGACTGGCTCTGACCTGTCTGCTGACACCCATCCATAAACACCAGCAAATGGAGCAGTTACATTTCACCCTGCAGCGTGTTTCATTTTCATAATGTGAAAGAGTCATTATGCGTGAAACGGCGGTGTACCGTTAGCCCAACTAGCCGCCAACTGCTACAAGTGGTAAGAGGTGAGTAGCACAATAAACAACACACGTACTTTGTGGCAGTGTTGTTCTGTTATTACACTGGAGTTACGTACAGCGGCTTTTCTTGCCAATATTAGTAACTGTCGTAACTATTAGTTTTTGTTTGCTGAAGTTTGCAGCCGTGATGTTAGCCCCTTCGTTAAGCTAACTGTTAGCTAGCGTCACTTCCCCAAATTCAAGGTTTAAGTGTATAAAATCTTCAAATTTCCTGTGGTTATTCGGGTATTTACACTGTCTCCGAAGCTGTCACGTTTTAACTACCCTTAGGTAATTTGCTTAACGTCTGCAGTACTTACTGTTTAGTTCTGGAGGGGGAAAGTTTGTCAGAAGAACATTTAAAGCATTGATCAGATATTGGGATGGTAAGAAACCCAACTCTAACAACTTTCGCTTTTGTCGAAAGGTATTTAGTCAGTCATTATACATTTCGAGCATAGGATCAGTGTTTAAGCTTCTGTACATCTGATGATCCCTTCTGTGTTGTTGTCTCAGAGGTAAGAGAGGAGTTTGGCTCTGCCCTTGATGACTGACATCTTTCCACATGGATGTTTGAACATTATCTCTGGTAAGAAAAGGTGAGGGGGGGAAGTATCTGAGAAGTGTTGAAGCATCTAGGGACCCACCATGGATTGGCTGATGCATATAGTTGAGAGAGACTTGGGGATTGACCATCGGCAGCAAGCACCGGGATCCCGTCCTGGAGAGCTTGTTGCCCTTGTGCCAGTGCGCTGGGTGATGGGCCTGAGGGAGAGGAGGCTCATGCGCTGTGTCCGTTTTGAAAGTGTCAGTGCAGCAGAAGTTTGCACATACCTCCAGGCTTCCCAGGCAAAGTTGCCACCTGGCTGGACACGAGTCTGCATTCAGGGCTTGAGGAAATCCAAGCTGAACTACAGACTGCTTAGAGAGACATATCATCAGCAAATGGAAATGCTATCACAGGATTCTTATGCCAAAACCATGCAGTGTGTATCACAGCATAATGTCAGGTACAGTACCAGCTTTGATCTCTTTTAAAAAAAATGTATCTATGTGGTTCACCTTATTACCTTCCCTCAGTACTGGAATGCTAGAGCTCTGCCAAAGTAAAAATCTTCCTTTAATGATGACACTTAATTATTTTAATACATTAATATAAGAAGTCTGCATTGTTTTGTAATTTACATTAGAATTTCTTTCACAAAAATGGAAAAGTTTCAGTTACTCTTTGAGTTTATTATGAAAACACTCAGTTCAGTCCAGTCATGTGTCTGTGCAGTTTGGGTTCAGTTGTCCTACACAGCTGCAAAGATGTTATTTTGAGAACTGTGTCTTATTTTGTCTGAAGAGCAACCAGCGCTACTCAGTAAAATGTTGTACTGACGACTCTCTGTGTCACTCCTGTGCTGAAACTTCAGATGTACATTCTGACCCTTTTGCATGCAAAAGATAATTAAATAATTCACTAAATCCAGCCATATTGCCAAGTCTTTATTTTGGAGTGGTATTATAGGTATTATTGAAGTCATATTCAGGTATTGCAGTCACCTAGTGGTTAAAATGTGTTTGTACAGAGGTGTTAGATACTTTTTTCCCACAACAGCTTAACATGCTTCAATTTTACTCTTCAAAACAGCTGTTTTGGAAAAAAAGCATTTGGGACTGCAATTGCAAATTTGACTTTATTTGATATGGTGTCAGTAAACAACAGACAAACATGACTCAAAAAAACTAATATTAGTACACCTGGAGGTTCAACTCAAATTAATTAAGCATTAGCATGTGTTATTTTGTATATAATTGAGTGTTATAAATTTTTTATTATCCTTTTATTAACAGTTTTTTAAAATTTTGCCATGAATTAGTTGCTTAAGTATGTATTTTTAAAAAATTGCAATTTAGCAAAAGGAAAAAATCTGAAATCAACTTTATACATGTATACTAGGATAGTCAAGGAAAGTGCTTACTCTCAATCAGTTTAAAGTGTACTCAAGTGACAAGTTTACACACATTTTTTTAAGTAAATGCAGAATATTAAATGAAAAAAATAAAATATTTGTGTGGTCATTTTATATGCTGTATTTTCTCCTTTTTCTCAGGAATCTGTGGCGAGAAGCTCATTACAAACTTGTGCAGGCATACGCAGGAGCGAGTGAACAGATGCACGTTGCAGCTGAAAATGCCGTCCGTAGTGCGCTGGAGAAGCTCTTCAATTCTACATTCATCTCACTGGACAAATTGTCACCATCCCTTTCTCCTGCAAGAGAGAAGGAGAAAGACAGTTACTTCACATGTAGCACATCTTGCTTTTCCAAGTCCCAGTCAGAGAATTTGTGTCCTAATATTGTGCCTGCAGAATGTCTTCTGGAGACAGCAGAAATGTTGTATGTCATTCAACCCTACACTCAGTATTCGCTTCATGATATTGTCTCCTTCAGCCCAGCCAAGCTTGCTAACAGCCATGCCAAAGTGTTGTTCATCATCTACCAGGTGCTAATAGCTTTGCAGGCTTGTCATGCATCAGGTCTTTCGTGTGGAGAGTTGTCTCTTCAGGATATAGCGGTAGATGAACAGCTCTGCTGCCGTCTTAAACTCAACATTGCTCATTATGAGGACCTAGGGGCAAAAGGAGAAGTGGAAAGTGATGCTACTTCCAGACAAGAGCCAAAAAATGTCCTGCTAAAAGAAATGTCATGTAAGAGCCAAGAGAACAAGAGACTTTGCAAAGACTGCTTTGGTGAACTGAAGACACTAGTTCTGGACTGGGTCCATGGACGAGTCACTAACTTTCATTACTTAATGGAGTTGAACAGGCTAGCTGGACGCAGAGAAGGAGATCCTAATTATCACCCAGTGTTGCCTTGGGTTGTAGATTTCACTGTGCCATTTGGAAAGTTCCGGGACCTCAGGAGGTCAAAGTTCAGGCTCAATAAGGGAGACAAGCAGCTGGACTTTACATATGAGATGACCAAGGAGGCTTTGGCAGCCGCAGGGGGTAACGGGGTGGGCGGGGGTGGTGTTGGTGGAGATCTTGGTTCCTGTTTGGGTGCAGGAGGTGGTGGGCAATCTGACCACCTCCATGTCCCTCATCATATATCTGATGTGTTGTCAGACATTACCTACTATGTCTACAAAGCCCGGCAGACTCCCAAGTCTGTGTTGTGCAGTCATGTTAGATCCCAGTGGGAGCCCAATGAATACCCAGCCAGTATGGAGCGCATGCAGAGCTGGACCCCTGATGAGTGCATTCCAGAGTTCTTCACTGATCCTTCTATTTTTCGCTCAATCCACCCGGACATGCCAGACCTGGATGTGCCATCTTGGTGCAAATCCTATGAAGAGTTTATTGAGGTCCATCGGCGCCTTCTGGAGTACAGAGACGTGTCGCAGCACTTGCACCACTGGATAGACCTCACATTTGGCTATAAGCTGTCGGGTAAAGACGCTGTCAAGGCCAAGAATGTGTGCCTCCATCTAGTGGATAACCACACCAATCTGACTACATATGGGGTAGTTCAGTTGTTTGATCAGCCCCACCCACCTCGCTTATCTCCCTCCCTTTATGCCCCAGCAGAACCTCCTCTTCTTGGCCTTGCTGCTCTTAATGTGCCTTCTCTACACATCCCTCCAAAGGACACAGTGGCTGATACTGTGGATGGAATGGTGCTAGAGTCTATAGGTTGCGAGTCCAGTGGCTTTGTAGATAGAGATGAAGAGCTTGAGCAAGGTACAGAAGCTTTAGATTCTTTAACGTCCAGTGGATCATGCAATTCTGTGTCTTGCTCTGTACCACTACCAACCACTAGTGGAGGGGGAGGAAAGATGAGTGGCGAGCACACAGCACCTGTTGTGTCTCAGTCTCCAAGTTCTTTCCCTGGGGATTTCACAAGTGGCATTGGTCCTGGTTTAAGAAGTGCAGTATTACAAAGAGGTTGGTCAACAAACAAAAAACTTGGAGAAAATGTGGCTGGTACTAATGCAGAGGAAATTAAAATCATTCTCCCTGAAGGTTTCAACCCATTGCAACCTTTGGAAGAGCTGGAAAAGTTGAACAATTTCTTGGTGAAAAGTCTTCATGCTGAAGTGTGGCATCCTGTAACGTCTAGGGAGTCATTGAGGGAGGGCCTGATAACCGAGTCTCGACCTTCTCTTACACAACTTTACCAAAGAGACATGCAAGCCCTGGGTGTTTTTATTGCTGAAATGTTCTACTCTGCTAAACTGAGAGGCCTGAAGCCAGGTGCCCCACTCAGACAGCGCTTCCAAGCTGTCATGAAGCTATGCTCTGCCAACCTTCGTGATGTGCCACTGTCTTTACAACATGCTCTTGAGACATTGTTGCTAATAGAGAAGCACTCTGCAATAGCACACAAGGAAGTGCCAGATTGGTCAGATCCACTCCTTTTCAAATATGATCCTATCTATGATGGTCTCCCTCCTCCAAACCCTAATCAATTATTAAATTCCATTACCACTCCTTTTCCTTTCCCTTCATATTTTGCTGCACTGCATCATTTTATCTTTTCTTACCACGCGAGGATGGATAGTGTGTGTAGCCTTCAAGGAAGAGATGTTGTCTTTCACCTGTGGCAACATCTTGAAGCACTGCTGCAGAATAACATCACTGCAGAGGGTCTGGAGATCCTCTTGCCCTTCATATTAGCTCTGATGCTTGAGGAGTCCACTGCTGTCTATGCAGCTTGGTATCTTTTTGAGCCCATTTCTAGAGTACTGGGTCCCAGAAACGCAAACAAGTACTTACTGAAGCCACTGATCAGTGTTTATGAAAACCCTCACTCCCTCAGAGGACGTTTCTATCTCTACACAGATTGTTTCATCTTGCAGTTGGTTGTAAGGCTTGGCCTGCAGGCCTTTCTTTCCAGCCTACTACCCCACGTCCTGCAAGTCTTAACTGGCTTTGAAAGTTGTGTCACAGGCACTGCAGGGGAAGATGGTAAAGGGTTAAGGCCTGGCATGGTTAATCTAGGAGAGGAAGAGGAATATAATTGCGGTGAGGTACGAGCATCATCTGGTTCTGTTGGTGGCAATATGGCAGCTAGCAGTGGGGCCAGTGGAGGAGTGGGGGTGGACACCGGGCTGGTTGACTACTCCTCAGGCATTAGTCTCAGTGAGCAAGTGTTTCTCTCTGAGGCAGAAGACTTTCAGAATGAGTTTTATGTCAGCAGTGGAGCTGGGGTGACTGGTGGGAAGCAGCAGGTTCAGAACTCTGCAGCCAAAGATCAAGAACAGGAGTCTTTAAGTGTGGGCAAACTAAGTGACAAAAGTAGCACAAGTGAACTCTCTTTGGGTGATGACTCAATGCGGGATAGAACCAGCTTAAAATCAGCTGACAGCAGCCAGGACTTGAAACATGGCAGTGAGGGAGAGGAGGGAGGAGAGTTAGAGGAAGAAGTGGTATCTGATAAATGTACAGAGGGTACAGATGACCCAGCTGCCCCCAACCTCGAACTCACTGTTTCAGGATGCACAGAAGCATCAAGAGCCACAGATGAAACTCTAGTGCCTGAGTTTGTGAATGGAATGACACTAGAAGAGACTGAGAAGGGAATTGTCGAAGGACAGGAGGATGAGGATGATACTGATCCATCAGAGGAGTCTGAGGAGAAAGAGCAAAAGATTCTTTTAGGTGAGTCGGATATTAAGGTTTATGAAAGACATGCTTATTCATTTCTAATTATTTATTTCTAATGTTTAAACATGTTTCAATATACAGATACTGTCTGCAAAACGGTTCGTTGGCTGTCAGCAAAGCTTGGACCAACCGTGACATCTCGGTATATAGCCAGAAATTTGCTGCGATTGCTCACAAACTGTTATATAGGTGTGTAAGTTTATCACATGAAAAGCCCAATTGTCTCACATTATTGATAAAATTAGCCTCGTTTGTTTCATATTTCATCTCCTTTGTTACTACTCGTGCACTCTCCGTTTTTTTTTTCCTATCATGTTGCCCCCATGAAGGACCTGAAAACCATCAGTTTGTGACCCCTCCATCTGAGGAGAGCCACCTGGAGAGTGTGGGAATGAGCAATGTTTATGAGAAGAAACCTGTGGTTGGGGATCACACAGCAGAACCTGTTTTGGACTGTCTCATCTACATAGCTCAGCTTTATGGAGAGCCTGTGCTCACTTATCAGTACCTTCCTTATATAGGATATCTGGTAAGAAATGTAAATATAGTCCAACAGAAAACACACACACACATATAATTCTTTCCCGTATGATTGCAATAATCTCATGAATAACCTAATGTATGTACCAAATGATGAGTTAAGGTTATGTTTTGTTTTTTGTTTTTTTTTTTCCAGAAATATCATTACAATGGACTTGTCATTTTAGACATTTATATGTTTTCCAGGTATCTCCACCCTCTTCCCAACGTCTTAACACACGTAAGGAAGCAAGTCTCCTTGGAGCTGTGGCTCTTACACAGAAGATCATCGTGTTTCTCTCAGATACCACTCTCATGGACATGCTCATGAAGATAAACCAGGATGTTCTTTTGCCACTTTTAGATCTGCTTACCACCCCCCGAATGGGGCAAGTAACACACAACTTTATATATATTTAGACACAGTAACATTAAAAAGGAAGTAGACCCATCATCTGATCCTTACTAGGTCTAAAGATACAGCTTAAAATGAATAACAGCACATGACATCCTTTAATGTCATTATTTATTCAACAAAAATTTAACCCAAATGCAGAAACAATATTTGGAAAAGTAAAATTTTAATCAATATCTCAGGTCTCAGTGGAAGAAATTTTGGCCATTCTTTACAGTGTGCTTCAATTCACTATGACTTGTAGCAGTTGTTACATCTCTCTTTAGATCTGCAACAACTTTTCAAACAGATTGAGATCTGGACTTTGACTGGGTCATTGCAACATCTTGATTAGTTTTTTTTTCCAGTCATTTACTTGTAGTTTTGCTATTTTCTTGGGATAAGTATCCGGTTACATCACCTGATTTCAGCCCAAGCTTAGCTATCAGAAAGATGCTCAAAAATGAAACTTGGTGATCAGCCTAGTTACTAAAGTTCCTCAGGTCCTGTGTGTGACTGTTTGTGAGGCATTTGTGCTGATATGCTGTGTTTGGTTTTTGCCTAACCTGGCGGTGTGCATTTTGGAGAAACATGTCTGCTTTGCTCTTGTTTGTCCAATGGGCACTGTTTCAGAGGTTTTTGGCTTTCTTCAGATAAAGAGAAGAGGCTTCTTCTTGGCAACTGTTCCAAACAAGCAATACTTGATAATTTTTATTTGAATTGTACTGTCATAAGCTTTAACATTTAACGTACTAACCAAGGCTTTGTAGGGTCTAAATTTAAGCGTGTGGTTTTTTTAGCATGTTATTTAAGTATTACACAGTCTTTTTTGACTGCTTTGAATGTTTTCAATTTGTGAATAATCTTTCTCACAAGTTCAAAACAAAAACCTGGCTTCAACTTTCCTTGCTAATTCCATATTTTCTTCTGCATTTTGGTGAAGTTTTTGTTAGATATCTTATGATATTGTGTAAATTATAAGTTGTTGCATGTATGTCTATGATCCTTGTAAAAGGCAAAATAAGTACAAATTTTTTGCTTTTTTTTCTTTAAATTTCTTTTATATATTACCTCTTATACTTTAAATCACAGTGTCTCTTTTTATGTTAAAATAATCAACATGCTGCATCATTTCTTTGAGGCAATCTGCTTGGGTTTTTTTATTTTTTAATCCATTCTGTTTTACTGTGTAGGTTCCCTAGCGGGGTGCAAACACGCACTGCAATCTGTCTCAAGACACTCAGCCTAATGGCTCTCATCTGTCTGCGCATTGGGAGGGAGATGGTGCAACAGCACATGGCTGACACTCTGTGTCGCTTCTTCGCTGTTTTTTCTCTGCTGCGTTCTCTGCAACCAAAGGTTTACACGAATAACGATGCACCCACTCACTGACCATTATACACATAACCTGAACCATTACACTGAAATGTCTAACTGTAACATAATTATCACGAATAATATAATACATAGTACATAGTCTCAGATGTGTTGCATCAGATTTACTTCTTTAACATCTTTCATTTAACTGATGTTGGAGAGCATAGCAGAATTCAACCATACTGTTAAACCCATTTCTTGATACTGACACTAATCAATTAAACAAAAGTGATTGTTTTTCTTATGCTGTAGTTGGATTATGCCCCTCGAAGAGTTGTGGGAGACGTAACAGTGGTGGATGTCTGCACACCTGAAGAGGGAAATGTAACATATGAAATGGGAGTTTTGGAAGAGTTGCAGACTGTATTTAATCCTGAAATGGCCCATGCATCCTACATCCCTTTTTATTGCCTCATAGGTAGGAACTGCCTCAATTTTTCTTTGTATTTTTTTTTTTTAAATAAAAATACCTTCCCAGTGGGAAGTAGTATGGTCTTTGCTTAAATAAGAATATTTCTTGCTCTTCACTGTCATACATTTGTATTAAACTGTTTTATAGGTGACACAGCAATTCGGAAGCTGGTTCCAAATCATGAACTGGTCTGGCAACTGGCCCAGTCCTACCATCAGACTGTGAGTCAGGTGAATAGAGAGACAAACCTCGCCTCTGGATCCAGGATGGAGCTCCCTCCATCTTCTGGTTTTGGTGGACATATGGTTTGTTCCCCATTCCCTGCTTCCTCAAGTAACTTGACGTCACAAGGAGACTTCATCCTTGAGTCAAGCACATTTGGAAGCCATCTGGTCGGGAACCGTATCCAAGTGTCCCATGACAGTGACTATGGTGGCAAAAGTAAACATGGCTTAGCCAGCTCTTGGGGACGCTCCAGCCATGCTACTCCTATCATCACCACTGCTTCCACCTTCACCACTGCATCCATGAGTGCATCTTATTCGTGGGTGACAGGGCCCTCCCCAGAAGACAGCGCCCTCAAACAAGAGCTTCCTCGAAGTACCCGCTCACTACAGGGCAACTGGCTGGCCTATTGGCAGTATGAGATTGGTCTTAATCAACAAGATTCACATTTCCATTTTCACCAGATCAGATTGCAGAGTTTCCTGGGCCATTCAGGGACTGCAAAGTGTTTAGCACCTTTGGCAGGAGAGGATTATTTCCTTTCTGGTAGTAAAGACAAGACTGTGAAGCTTTGGGCCCTCTATAACCATGGCGATGGGACACGAGAGATGGAGCCCAGGCTGACATATAGTGAACATCGAAAGTCAGTCTTCTATGTTGGACAACTAGAAACTTCGCAGGAGGTAGTCAGCTGTGATGGTACCGTTCACCTGTGGGATCAGTATACAGGTGCATCTGATTAAGTACAAAACATTTCTCCTCATGATTAGAACTTTGCTCTAGGGCTTTGAGTTTTGCTTGAATATTTTCCAATGTAATTAACCCTTTTCAATTATCTTTAGGCAAACACATCCGCTTGTATGATGCTTTGGATGGGAAGAATCCCATTACAGCGGTCACCACCATGCCAGCTCCTCATTGCAGTGTTGTTTTTGGCAGTGCGGATTCAGTTCTCCGCTTCATTGATCCTCGCAAGCCTGGATTGCAGGTAGAAATTTCATTTAGAGAGCTCATTTTCTCTCAAGATCTAAGCCATTCACCACCTGCCAGCTATTAATCATTACTGTTTCATCGAAGGTGTAACACTCTTTGCACTTGTCAGTGACTAAGTTATTTCAGAGTGAACATATCTTTCTGTGTGTTTCCAGCATGAATTTCGTCTGGCGTACAACAACTTGAGTGCTGGGCTCATCCGCTACTTGGCAGTGAGTCCCTCGGGACGCACGGTGGCTGCAGGTTTCTCATCTGGATTCATTGTCCTCCTGGACGCACGCACGGGACTTGTGTTGAAGGGCTGGCCAGCGCATGAAGGAGATATCCTCCAAATGAAGGTATTTCTTTGGTGTGGATGTGTTTAAAGTTTTCTTCAGGCCCTTTTATATCTACCACTGACAAGAACTACCTCTGGGCAACACTTTCTGTCAGTAGTAAGTGGAGATGAGTAAGTGTGTTATTTATTTGTGTGTTTTATGGTTCATCATTGATCTGTGAAGGTAAAACACATTTTTGTTGTTGACATCAGTTGGTTGGAAATGCAATCAACATTTCTTTTTAAGCTTAGTATATGTGGCATACCCATTATCAACACAGCTATTAAATTCCCCCATGTACTGTTTTCAGGAAAAAAAAAAAAAAAGATAGTATCCAGAATTTGGCAACAAAAAGTTTATAGTATGCATTAAGTTGATTTATTAAATTCATAAATGCATGACAAAATATTTTTAGAGAAACCACAAATAAGACAGTTTATTAGGAAAAATATAAAATGAGAATTAAATAACTTCTTGCAAAAGCAGTGCTTGTTTTTGACTCTCTAAATGCAAGAGTAAGACTACCATGATAATTTAATATATATATACACTGAACACTAAGGAGATTCTTGATCAGTTAAACAGGAAAAACAAAATTCTGTTATTGCCTAGCCCTGTTCTACTAAGGTTGGACAGTACATTAAGTTTATCAATTAATTCAAATCAAAGGTTTACAGCAATGATAACAAAATGAAAATCAGTTTAATCTGGACAATTATGGCGTAAATGGAATAAGTAGAGGTGTGTGGCTCACGTAACACACACAACACACACACACACATACACAGTGAAATCATTGTTTACTAGCAGCATCCCGTATGATTAGAAAACCTGGAGGAACTGTTTTATGTATAAGATGCAGTTTCACATTATTAAAAATATTGTAATGATTTATAGTTGTGATGTATTCATTCACTTGCTGAATACACTCAACCCTGAATACTTCACTCTTTTGTGTAATTATTTGCTTTAGAGTAAATTAAGTATTACAGTTAAGATTGTAATGGAATAAATTTAAATGCATTCTCTGATATAGTTTTTCAGTCATCATTTGTTATACATGTTAATAGATAAAAGAATAAAATAATTTGAAGAATTTGTCTTTTCTTTAGATTGATCTATCTACCCTTTTCCTACCTTCCTACCTACTTTTTGCTCTCTCGCTTTTCGCTCTCTCTGCGGTTTTGACTCATTTAAAATATGAAAAACTCCAACTTAGTGAACACAGAGTTTTATAAGCTGATATCCAGAATTTTTTTTTTCTGATTTGTTCTTAGAAGAATGAATTCGCTTTCTTTTCTTCGTTTTATTTCTTTTACTTTTGAAGGTGATTCCTTGGGCAGGTATCATCAAGTGGGCGTGCGTGGGCAGATGCTAACTTGAACCCTTGTTACACCAAGTACACTTAGATTGTGTTTCACAACACATGCTGATGTAATTTGGACTTGTTACATTCAAGTTGTTTACAGGTGTGAGCTGGTGGACGTGTGTCATGCAGTATTTGACATAAATCACCAGTAAAACTTAATGTTTTAGCCAAATTTCCCAATCTTCTATTTCATTTTGTTGGAAAATACCAGGGCTTCTGATGGTGGAAGTTCAGCAGCAGCAGAGGTTCTAGGAGCTTTATGACTGCTGTACCATCAAATACAACAGGCCTTAAGGTGTTTAGAAATGTAATTCCTCTGTTATTTATTTTTTTCTCCCTTTTTTATAAGTAAACACCTAAAAGCAGTTCAGACATATAAAGCAGCATGATGGGATTGTTAAATTAGAATATTTATTCTACTTTGTCACAGTTTTCTTTGTTTCAGATGTTAACTAGCTGAATGTGAGTGACATTTTTGGTCAGCAGTGGGAAATTTGAGATAGTCGTCGATCACGATCTTCTCATCAGTCAGATCACCAGTCGTGTCGGTTAACATCTCATCTCATCTTGACCTACATTACACCTCTCACATGTCTGACCTGAACTTTCAAGACAGAAGGTTTTTCCCTAGTCATGTGATAAATGTTATACACGGTGTTTAGCCAAGCGGCTTTTATTTTTACTTTTTCCAGTGTAATGATACGGGGATGGTGAAAGTTGTACCCAGTAAGTCTGTTGTCAACAGAGCGCAAACTTTATTTAACCCCAAACAGGTCAAGGATTGTAACTCCAGTTTTAAAGGCACAAGTTTAGGCAAATATGGACTATGGACAAATAAGGACTACGCATTAGAAACAGCAGAATAGTTCTCACGTTGGTGCCACTCAGATGTTTTCATTTTTAACAGGAATATTAAGTAGTACAAAATTACAAGATGATAGGCCTGTAAGCTTTCATATGTCTGAAAATGAGTTGTTTGTTATAGTTTAACCTTCCGTTTTTCCCATTATTACTTATAACCGATTTTGTTACTGTGGTCTCCTTTTTATATAAGATTTTATGTATATAGACTGTATTGCATATTTCATTTAAATTTATTTTCTTTGTATTTAATCACAATCTGGAAATGACCATTAACTATGCACTTTTTGTCTGATTATATCACAGTTATTAACTACTTCTTGTTTTATTTTCAGGCTGCAGAGGGAAATCTGGTCATCAGCTCTTCTACTGACTACACACTGACTGTTTGGAAAGATCTTGAGCACAAGCCCTTCCGACAGTACAAGTCACAATCTGACCACATTCATGCGTTTGACCTTTACGGCTCGCAGATCGTAACTGGAACAGTGGCTAACAAGATCGGAGTGTACTCCATGGCCGATATCTCCCTGAGCCCTGTTAGCAGCACAAAACTGAGCTCTGAGAACTTCCGCGGCACTCTGACCAGCCTGGCAGTCCTGCCTACTAAGAGGCTCTTGCTGCTGGGCTCGGAGAACGGCGCCATTAGGTTATTAGCTTAAATCAATAGCTCGCAGCTATAGCATACACTCTTTCCACTGATCTTCACCTTGTCTTGTCCAACAAAGAGACAAGTAGTCGTAGGCCAGGTTGTCATTTCCTTTAATTTTTTTTTTTTTTTTTAACAAAGCAGCAGAAGTGAAGACGATGTATGAGATCCAAGTCTACAAAATACTGCCAATCTGGCTGCTTGCACAGGATGATGGACAGGAAATGTGTGCCACACTGTTGATATTTATCATGCACACTGAAAATAATTTCTAATGTCTAGAGATGTATATTATATAACAGGAAATTCTTATCTTGATGAGGTCATTCATGGGTTTGAAGAGGTCAGTTGTTTTGTGGAAAAAAAAGAATAAATTGGAAAACATGCTCAGGAAGGTCCTATGTAGTGTTTACACATTTTCAAATAGATGCATAACAAAACCAAATACTCACTGACCTCACCTATCTCCCATCGTGATGATGAGTACATGCGAATCCAAATGCACTGATTAAACTATGCAGTATTTGTAGATCGAATCATTTGTGTTGTTTCTCCATGTTTCATGAGAGTTGTTTTACAATAGTATGTGTACATGTCCAAAAAACAAACAAAACAAAACAAAAAAAAACAAACCACTTACTGTTGAGTTGACAGTGTCAGTGTGCCTACTCGGAGGAGACAGTCAAGTTGTCATCCTAAACAAAAGTTAGTTACAGATGCACAGCCTTTAATCAACTGCACAAATATGGCTTGAATTGTAACATTTAGAATCTAACTAATATTTTAAATACTGAATGTTTTTAATCCAGTAATAAATTACTTGAACTTTGTTTGAAGTTTTGTAACCCATGTTCCAGTGTATTTTTGATTTCACCCTGTAGCAACATTACACTGGGAGTGTGTCAGAGCAGACGCTGCTGTGATTGGCTCTGCCAGTCGTTAAACTGACCACTTCCCAGTGCCTCACTCCAAAAGCTAAAACGGAAAACAGTCGATGCCAAGATGAACAAGTTTTCTATTTTAACCTTTATATTAACTGCATACTTCGAAAATGTGTACAGAAAATATAAATCAATAAATATGTGGTATAACTTGCTTCCTTTTTGTGTTACGTAAATGAATGTGACAGAAGTGTTGAAAATCACTCCAGTTTTTAAAGCTCTGCTTTTTGACTTCAGAGCTGTCGTAGGAAAACACAGTTAATCTAATCATCTACCTGAACTTTAAAATGCTCTGATAGTGTGCTACATATTTTGAGTGGTTTTTTGTGTGTGTGTGTGTAAATCTGAAGTGGGAACTTAAACATAACATTAATACCGAAAATTCAGTGAAAACATTCGTTCATTTACTTGTTCAATAAAAAAAAAAAAATGCTTTTGTGGTTTTTTTTTTTTTCTTTACGTGTTTTCCGGCTGTTCTGTGTGATTCACTCTGACTCCTGGCCTTTCCTGCCAGTCTGAATCATTTGGGCTCAGATTGGACAAAGTCCCCTTTGTGTTTGCAGACGGGAGTCATGTGGTCTGCAAGATATAAGTTTTGCTTACTGGTCAAATGTAAATAAACTAAAGAATTTCCTTTTTCTTTAAATCTCCTAAAGATATTTATTGGTTTAAAACCTCAACATGGATTTTTTTTTTTGAATAACAGTGTGGTGTTATTACCTCTTTTCTTAAAAAGAGAAGTCTAATGTAGATGTGTTGCATTGGATGTGTGTGTGTGTGTTTTCTCAGTTTTAAGTCAGCAAGACTCATTTGTTTACTCGCACGCGGCTGAATTAGCCATACTTTTGTTAGTAAGCTGTCATGTTTCCTGTCAGAGATTAAGTTTTGTCATATCACCTGCCCACTAACTTGCAAAATATCTGCGTGTGCCAGGCTTCGATATTTAACCCTGGGAGAGTTTCAGTGGCTACATTTACAAACAAATAGTGGCTTAAATGAGGCCCCAATCAATGTGGGTTGATATTTAACTGTTTGCTGAGCAACTGCCAATCTTTTACTCTCAAGAATTTAGCCATTCACACTACAGTAGTTTCTCCTTTTTTGGACAAGAAGCAAGTTTTTTCTATTTCAAATATAAGGTAAGGTTGTATATTTTATTGAACTCTTTAGAAACCTGTTGCTTATCTATGTAATTTTAAGAATGACGCATATATAAAATTACTGAGCTCCTCATTGATTTTTTTCATGTTTGTACAAGATCTGCTAAAGAGGCAGCGGTGCCACGCAAATGAACTTTTTTGTACATTTTTGACTTGATTTGATCAGAAAATGCTTTAAAATCCTAATTCGCTGCTATTCACAATTGCTTTTGCCAATTCACTTTTGTTCTGTTTTGAAGTCAATAGTTTGACAGCCCATAGAGCATTATACTAGTTTCATTAAAATTTGACTCAACATACTGGATAATAGCTGAAGACAAATATTTAGCTTTTTAAGTTTTTTTTTTTTAAATTATTTTAAAACTGGAACTACTTGTGTAAGAGCTAAAACAACATTTTTACGGCTCATATTTTACGCAAATTTCCTGGATTTCTTCAACAGTGTGATTTAGTGGAGAAAGTGTTTGAAACCTGTGGATAAAGCAGCAAAAGATTTATATACAAAGGTGAGAGTCTAATGTGTTATTGTTAATTTTTTCCCTACTATTTAGAAACACTGGAAAAGTTAATATGTAAATGTAGCTTATCCTACAATACTTTTTTTTGTTTGTTTCTTCCCTAAGAAAAATGATTGGCATACAGGGTTTTGCAATTGACCACATCTCCTCTTTTGCAGTTACATTACAAGGACATGGACCTCTGTCTGACACTCCTGTTGATCAGTCTCTGTAGTCTAGGAGCCACTGTATGTCATTATAGTTTTCTATAAAACCATTAAAATGATAAAAAGAGAATCTGTGCTGACTAAATAATGTGTTCATAGACTACTATCTTGTTATTTTATGCTTAACAGAAAGCTGAGATTGAGGAAGATCTTTCAGCTCTTCTGGTGTCTCCTTCTCCTCAGCCCACAGAAGTAAGAGGCAAAATAGATCAGTTTAAGAGGCCTGATTTCTTTGTTTTTGTTATACTTGTCTCTTGATCATAAACATTTTCTGCTATTCTTGCTTAAAGAAAGAAGAAAGCAGTGGTATACCGCAGCCTGTAACTCACACACAAACAATTGCCACTGAACCAACCAACCAACCAACAATAATTTCTAGTATCTCTGATGGGATCTCATCGGATGAAGAGGACGTGGATGGCTGCCATGCTTTCAGTCGGAGTCCAAAGTCCCGACAGGCCATCACTGCTGCCGTTCAGAAACTGGGAATGCAGTTGCTGCAGAACCTGGAAACAACACCAGAGCAGCCAAATCTTATTATATCTCCTTTAAGCATATCTCTGGCACTTTCTCAACTGGCTTTAGGTATGCACATGAACAGAGAGGATTTTATACATGTATTTACCATATTTACTGATAATTGTCAACAGGTTACTCATTTTCATGTCTGTCAGGAGACCACCATTGTCCTCATCTTTTCTTCTTTTTTAAATGTTCATTTATTGATATGTTTATTTTTACAGGTGCAGAAAATGAGACCGAGGAGCTTCTGATGCACCATCTCCATGAAAATACCATCCCCTGCTACCACCAGTCTCTGCATAATATCTTAATGCAGCTTAGAAACAGTGACCTGCAAATTGCCACTCGTATCTTTCTGCGCCAAGGTCACTACACAAGCAACGTGTGACTTTTGTTCAAATGATTTGTAAAGATGTTGAAACCTCAGACTGCACAGCTCCTGCTTAGACTAGTGCTGTAGTGATGAACGCTGCATGTTTTTGTTGTTGTTTTGTTTTAGGGTTTGAGGCAAAGCAAGAGTTTATAAGTGAATCTCAGCGGTTATATGAGTCTGAACCGGCAATCCTGGAGAGCCTGGAGCAGATAAATGACTGGGTAGAGAATGCAACAAAAGGAAAGATGACTGACTTCTTGTCTGCTTTACCACCCAATCTTCTCCTCATGCTCATCAATGCTGTCCATTTTAAAGGTAACAAAGATAATATCATGGTGTGTATATGTATATGTATGTACCTCCTATGTAGGTAGGAGGTACTCCTACCTGTAAAACCTGTAAAACTCCTGCTGCTAGGGTAAAATTTTTCTTTCTCCTGTTTGAAAAATACTTCTGGATAAAAATAGTACATTTTCTCAATGTGTCCCACAGGAGAATGGAAAGCTCAATTCGACCCACGCTTTACCTCCAGAGGTGTGTTCTACCTTGATGACAAGCAAATGGTGGATGTTGATGTGATGGAAGATGCTAAACATCCCCTGAGTTTATTTATTGACAATGAACTGGAGGCTCAGGTAAAATGTAGTTTGATTACTCCTTATGCAGTTCTTTCCTGGTGTCTTTTTTTTTCTTTTTTGCTCTTCTATGTGGAGGAATTTCTTCTTAAAATTCACTGCAAAATATATTTCAAATTCGGGATTACTCAAGAGACACAATAATCATTATCATACATATCTATTAAATGGTGGTTTTATATTCTATTTTTTATAACATTGATTTGCCTGATTTGAAGTACAGTTATACTTTGAGTTATTTATATTTAATTCAGTATATTCTTTAATATGATTCTTTTGAAAGTTTATTTTGACTTTGGTGGGCATTTGTAAAAAAAAAATCAGACTTTGATAAGCATGTTATTCCATTTTGTTTTTTCTCTGTTAGAAGACAATTGCACATTACATTTGTTCATTTTGTCTACACAATATTTGTTTGGATTTTATATCTACTTGTCTCATATTAGATTGACATCTTCTAGACTTTATTTCAACAGTGGATTAAAAAACAAACTATTTGTGACTCTCAATGTGTTCTGGTCAATTTTTGCATTTCCAAATCTAACAAAGAAATCAGATTTAGTCAAATTTAATCAAATTTTCCATTGATAGCAACATTTTGTAGGTTTAGGCATGAAAGCAAATAAATGTACTTACATATTAAAATATATATAAAGGGATAGATTTGTAAGTAGCCTATTTAAACTTTTGACCCTACTAAATCCATCCATCCATCCATCCATCCATCCATCCACCATTTTCTGCACCCACTTCATCCTATTTAGGGTTGGAGCTTATCTATCTTCAGGCCAGATGTGGGGATGGGTTAGGAGAAGATCTGATCTAAATGAAAAACTTGTTCAAATAATTCAAAGTTGCCATTACTTGAATATTTAGGATTGAAGTTTCACTAGAAAAAAATACATTAGCAAACAAAATAAATAGAGTTATAGTTGGCATGCAATGACCCTATAATAAAATATGAAACACATCTTTATAAATAAACTTTCTATTTCTTGCTCTACCACAGTTTTATTGTGGCACTCTGACTTTTTGTTTTTCCTGCAGGTAGCGAGATTCCCATTTATGAAGAGGATGAGTTTGTTGGTGGTCATGCCCGTTACCGGCCATGTGAACATGTCTTCATTTTCTGGAAAGCTGAATTTAACCAGCTTGTATGAACGTCTGCCAAAAGAGAGAGCAGTTCAGGTTAAAGTTCCCAAATTCAAACTGGAGTATTCACAAGAGTTACAGGATGTTCTTACCAAACTGGGTAAGAGCTCATCATTTTCTTTTTTCCTTTTATTTACTGCACATACACATTCTTGTTTCTTGATCAAAAATGTGTGCATTTGTAACTGACCCCCTATGTTAGGCCTTGGAGAGATGTTCCAGAGTCCCAACCTTGCTGACATTGCAGATGGCCCCCTGCTGGTGTCCAGTGTGATGCACAAGTCTAGCATGGAGATAAATGAGGAGGGTGCAGAGGCTGCTGCAGCCACCACTGTAGTCATCTCGAGAGCATCCAATCCGATTTTCCACCTCACTCAGCCTTTCTTCTTTGTCCTTATGGATGATATGACTCAAATACCAATCTTCATGGGTGTCATCAACAACCCCAATCCAGGAGCCCCTGTCCTGCAGAGAGGAGACTTTGGAAGCAAAGATAAAGTGGGATTCCCAGTTGACAAGAATTACAAGGGTTTGTTTGCACTTCCTCCTAAGTAGGCAACAAAAACCTTAACAGCTCTTCCAGGAAAACTCAGGAAAGGAAAAGTCACTTAGCTGAATCAAGATATCTGAAAACAAAAACTTCATTAGTCTTTTTATTTCATTAAAAAAATAGAGAGTTAGAAGCCCAATATACCATTTAAAGCATGAATATTCTATTGAAATGATTTTTCTGTATTAGATAATACAATACAAAAGAAAACAAAACAAAAAAGTGTAATTATACATGTAAAAAGGCCCCATCATAGTGGTTAGTGTGGATTCTTTCAGTTTCTCACACATATATTTTTCAAAGTGTAAACATGTAAAGCCAAAATAAATCTTTTCCTCTGTCAATATAAATATTTCTTCTTAGCTGTGCATTTTCTTGAGTTTTTAAATTTATCTAATATGGGAAAATAAATTGAGTTGATCCAAGTCACATTGTCGTTATGAGTTTTACTGACACATCATAAATGAAATAAAGGATTTTTGATTATATGGTTGTCTTCAGAAAATGATGAAAAATGAGATGAAGGGCAGAAAAGTAGCAAATAAATCTCACGTACACATACAGATGGATCTCAAGCAAAATGTAAACTTATTTTTGTAATACCTAGTAATTCTTAGTTCAGTTCACTCCATCACGAGGAATAAATTTGAAAATGGGGTTGAAACCTCCAGTTTTCTAATGTGCAATGTCTTTGTGAAGGATGTGATGGTTGGTGTAGAAATCTCCAGTATAAAACTGACTTGCATTTCTCACAGCACACAGTCAAACATCATCCTCTTGGCATGTCCTCTTGTCCTCCCTTTTGTAGGATTAGCTTTGTTAATGCATCAAGCAGCATTTGGTAAGAGCTTCCTAGCCTTGCATAGATCACAACTAATTATGTTACCGTGCACGTTCATCAATCTCCTACCTCTCAATTTTCCCTCTTTATCCTTAATACGAAGTAGAATACTTAAAGTGAATCATCATCCCGCCTGGGTGCCAAGAAAGAATGAGGATGTGAGTACTACATTCTGGGTTTATTTAAAAAAAAAAAAAAAAAAAAAAAAATATATATATATATATATAGATATATATATATATCTATATATATATATATATATATATATATATATTTGTAAAAGTTTGTAATTGTGACAAAAATATTTTTAATTTCTATTTCACACACACATAAAACATGAAAATTATAAATTATAAACCGGGAGTCCATCTTTTCCCACATGTAAGTGAACGCATCTTAAAATGACGTCACATAACATTTTGCGCAATGACAGTAAACTGACTGGTCTCCGGTCAGTTTACTTAATGGATGAGGCTAAGGGAATCGTAGTAGCTACAGATAACAAACTATACTCAGATCTGTGGACGGAAACGGAAACTAGCAAGTAAATAGACTCGAATCGCGCCTTGTGAAAGCCATTGGCGCCACAGACGCATTCGCATGCTAGTCTGTTAAGGTGCAATATTGGTGCCTGTCCAGCTATCCTGTCGGTAAAGTTTAGTTTTTGAAGATAAATCTCTACCTTTTCTCAGCAATGACGAAACTTACAGAAGGCGCGATAGAGGTGAGCTTACTTTTATTCACATAATTGTAAAAATATATGTCAAGAAAAAAAAAACACCCTGATATAACTGTTCCTTTAAGTGCTGTCAATAAGCTAGCTAGCTAGATGGCATTTGGTAAAATAATGTTTTAATCTACTATAACTGAAGGACTTAAACAACGACTTTTATCACGACGCAGTCCTTTCAATTGATAAAGCTTGTATCACATTATGACTGATTATAGTTCGTTAGAATTTGATGTCGATGATGGCTTCAAAGGGGAGAGCTGGCGGCATGACAAATATGTGTTTTTATCTCTCAAAAGGAGCGTTTGAAATATCAAATGTTTTAAATGAACCTGTTTGGGTTTACAGGCTCTGGCCAGTGGTACTGGTGGAAACGAGGCAGTGCTTCAGTTGGTGGTGAGTGACAATAGAAAAACTAGGACTAATAGCAGCATGACTTGACATACTTAGTTAAACACCATTTTTCTTTTGGGTGAGCCATTAAGGTCATTATCTTTTATTTTTAAGGTCTCCTTCATATTGTCTTCCTATGTAGTTTATCAACAGTCACGTGACTTGGCCTGCTTGATACAAGCAGCGTTTCACTAATGTTTATAGTGTAAAAACTGCAAAAACAAACAAACAAAAAATCTTATTGCATCTTTTAACTTTTGTAAAATAAATGAACTCCTTGAGGGTGGTTAACTGTAAATAGTCATCAACACATTCAAGGGAACAAAGCTGCCTTTTGTCAGAGGCAGTTCTTTTTTTTTTTTAATTTTTACATGCAATACCAAATGTTTTTATAGGGGGAAGCTGATACAAAAAAAAACATTTTGGATAACATTTTTTTGTATACATGAATGTAGATGTGAACGTGTTCAATATTCAACACCTTTTAGAACATTCGCAAGATCGATGGAGGGAGTGGACAGTCTCGCTTTCGGGTGATGATGAGTGATGGACGGCACACATTGTCTTGTAAGGGTTGTTTTATTAAATGTTTTCATCCTGATGGTTTGCCTCTGTATCGTATAATGGCCTTGTGCACCCTCGCCAAATCCACATGTATATTCTGATAATTCAAAAATAAAATTGCAGTATTTATAAACTTACCATTTTAGAAATTATTCTTTTTTTTTCTGTAAAATGTTTACATAATTCATCAGAACAAGTCTAGCTCCTGTAAAAAAAAGTATGGTAAGCAGGAGAGGTAAATGTTTGGTGGCATTTTGAGTGATAGTAAGCAAGTATTAATTTGATAACCCAAATAGATGGTAACCATGGTTTTTTTCTATTCTCAGTTTTCTTGAGCATCGAACATTTAAATGTAAGGTGTATTCCAGAGGTAAAACAACTGCAGCGTTGTTATTAGATGGCAAACATTTGTTATGGAGGCAGAGAACTCTGCAACTTTTTTTGTCCATTGACAGTAACTTGTGTGTAGTTTGGTAGTTGAATTGTACAAGGTTGCAGCTGCCAGATTGAGATCCCAGGTGAGGCACTATGTGTAAAACTAAAATTTAAGTTCCATACATGTAAAATATTAAGAATAATATTGGAGCTTTTCAGCTGAAAGAATCTTTGCTACACATGTGACTTTTATTTTCCGTTTTTCTATGTGTTTGCAGCCTTCATGCTCTCCACCCAGCTGAACTGCATGGCTGAAGAAAACATCCTGGCCCCAAACTGCATCTGTGTTCTCAAGAGGCATGTGACTAATGTGCTGAAGGATGGACGGTATGAACGTTTTTCTGCATAGTTCAAAGTTTTTGAAGTCATGCATAAGAAATTTACAGTATTATGAATTATTTTGGATAAATATAAAATGTACATTAAAGCTGTATTCCCATTCAGGCGAGTCGTAATTATTTTGGAAATTGAAGTCATCAAGCCTGCTGATGAGGTTGCAAGTAAAATTGGAGACCCCACTCCATATACTGAAGGTAAGACTTTAAATAGACAATGATAGTGGTACACCACTCCTCACAGACTGTGTATGAAGTGGGGGTTAAATTTAAAGATGAATAAACTGCACATTATGATTATGCACATTATAATAATAGGATTCATTTGATGTTTTCCTTGCAGGTCAAAGTAAAGGGCCACAGTCAGCTCCAGTCCCTGAAAGCAGACAGCCACTGCACCCACAAAATAGATACGAAAGTGAGTGCAAGCTTTTACTGTACTTTTTTTGAATATGGTTGGAAGTAAAAATACATGGCATTTTGGATGGCAAAACGTTTCAAAATTAATCCATAAATGACCACAAGATGGCAGCACTTGTCTTATGCTTATGGCAATTTAGGTGAATCACAGATTTATAATTTTGACAGACCCAATTAGAAATCTTTTTAATTTTTAGCTTCCACAAACCTCTCTCTAGAGTATTTTGGTTTTGTTTTTTATCCGGCAGTGTGATGCTCAGAATTCTCCTCAGTCATCTGACTTCTTGTCAGTCCAAAGCATCATAGATGGCTCTGAGCCGGGTTCAATCAAGGCTGGATTTTTACCTGCCTGTGACAGTCATTATGATGATCTGTGATGGGCTCATTGAATAAACAAAGGAGCGAGGGGGGATTAGCTCATTAAGGAAATCAATTTGTTCTCTTTTTCCTCTTTTAAACACTGTTGGGTGTTCATTTTGAAGATGAGCAAAATATCACAGTATTGTAAATAAACTGGAGCAGGAGAGACATGAAATCCAACTGTCAGAACAGTTTTGCTGCCTCTCTGCGTGCGTCATGGCAGGTATTCTTCTTTCTAATCTGCCATGTGAGAACTGAGGTTGTGGCAACCTTCCTCCTCATCAGCACAGTCATTGTTCATTTCTCTGTGTGTGCTTCTTTAACTTGGGGCTTAATTACTAGAAGTGCAGTAGTTGGAAAAGTGGGAGGACTTAAGTGGACACTTTGAACTCTAATCCTCCGCGTGAGACGCACACAAATCAAATGTGCAGTGCTTGTTCAAACGGAAAATCTCAAATTCAGGCAGCACTGCTCTGCAGGGGAAGAGCAGCTTCAGTTTGTTATGGCATTTTGCACTTTGCCCTGATTTTTGTGAAATGCGAATCATACTTCTCACCAAAATGCTGAATCGCACATCTACAGTAACTTGGTTTAATATTTTTTTTTCTTGACACTTTCCTGCTTGCAAGAATCGAGTCAGAAGTGCCATATTTACTTTTAAGTGACAAGGCTTTTCTTTAATGAATCTTCCTTTGTGTTGTGATGATTATAGTGATCAAGCAGTTGCAATACAAAGAAACTGGATTTTGGTCATTTGTGTCTAATGAATAATACATAAGCCTCTTTTCGTTCCTCTTCATCAGTGCACTTCATGGATCTTGTCTTTTTTTCTTTTTTATGTTATTCTATCAGTGAACAGAGGTTTCAACAGAGACATTGGCAAGAAAGCTCCATCTACTGTACCCAATACTCCAGGGGGCAGCTCCAAAGTTGTGCCCATCGCTAGCCTCAACCCTTATCAGTCCAAGTGAGTATGTTTCCTAGTCATGAGGAAATGTTGAAAAAAGAAAACAAACACTACACATTGGCTTCACATTGGGGACAATGTTACTTTTGATGTCAGTTACAAGTTTTTTAAATTTGATTTTGTTCAGTGTGACTTGAGGGAGTCTCTAAATTTAGTAAGGTTAAGTTGTTACTTTTTATTTATTTTTGGTCACTTTCCCTGTCCTCTCTGTGATTATTTCTTTAAGTTGTCTCACTGCATTTACTTACATGCACAACCATATTCATTGTCATCATGATTCAGACCTTACTCTGATAAGACTGAAATGTAAAAAAAATCTCTTTTTTTGATAAGCTTAAACTGAATAAGGTTATTTTCTGCCTAAGTGTTAATTAAATTAAGCTATGTGTAATATGTTGGCCATGCAAACACTTCAATTACATAATATCCTTTTCATGGCTTTTGCTGACACACAATTCTGCTTTAATAAAAAAAAAAAATCTAGCTGAGTCGACACACAGTAAAGTAACTGCAGGTAAAAGGAAAAGCTGCAGTTTAGGGGAGTTGGAATTATGTGCAAAATTTAATGTTATTAAGACTTTCAGCCCAATTGTTGGACTTGTGTGGAAGAACATGATGTAGACGAGGGTAATTAAAAAGACAATGCTCTCTGATTTTTTTTCTCTGGTTTTTCTTTGTTTTCTTTAGGTTATTATTATTTTTTTTGTTTGTTTGTTTTTTAAGTTCATTTGTTCAAATGTTCCTCTTTATATACTATAACCCAAGCATGACCTCGTTGCAGATAAAAAGTAATCTTATACAGATACAGAGTTTGCCTTGAAAATGATTTTCACAAAATGGTGTGCATTGTGGCAAAATGTTTAACAACCACTGATTTACACAAAAAAGCTAACAAAAAGTCCTTTTTCTCCTTCAACCTGAATTTGTAGATGAAGATGCAGGTTATCTGTTGCTTCAGCAACAGGAGATGACTTATCGACAACTTCATCAATCTTTAATTGCACTTCTTTATATCAACAAGCTAAGCTATTGATTCAAACAGTAACCAGCTTAGTGCGACGTTTTCTTCAGTCATCGTGCACAACATACACATGTCAAGCAAATAGGAGAGAAGTACGCTGCTTCTATGAAACCGTAATCTGCTTTCTGTGGGGATGTAGCTCTGGGTGTCCAGCCTCGATGACGCATGAGACCTTTAATTCGATACAAATTCAACTTGTCTGCACGTACTGTATGTGGTGGAGAGATGATGCTGCAACAGCAGAATGAGCTTCCAACATTTTACAGAGAGGAGCGAGGCTGTTTGAAATCGGTCCATTTAGCAGCATTTTTCCATTTCCATATTCTGCACCACTGCTTGTTTTGGCTTAATAATATTAAATGAGACTGTGGTAAATGTGAGAGGAATTCCCAAATTATTGACTATACGTTTGCAAGATTCTGTGCCCATACAATAGCTGCAGTCAGGCAGTGTTTTTTTTTTTTTTTTTTTTTTTTTTCCTTTTTCTTTTTTTAAATCTGTAATGCAGCAGTTTAATTTATCTGCTTGGGAGCACATCATTAAAATGCCCTGCAATATTTTTTTATTTATTTTGGTCATGGACAGTGTGAGATTCCAGTCAGATATTATAGAGGAGCTTGTAGGACTGATGAAGACAAATCAGGAGTAAATTGCATACATTTTACCAAGTGCATTATACCAAGTCGTGGCTGCAGTAACATGTTACAGACGGATGCCCTGCGTGCTTGATTGTGGGTGTTACTATCATGCCTTCATCATACCATAACAACCATTAAGTACCTAATTTGTTCTTGGTCACAACTCAGTTTAGCTGCATGCTTTGAAACAGCCCTGAGCTCATGCAAGACTGTATTTGGTAGCTCTAGCTGTGTTGCTGCAATATGATTGGCTGATGCTCGTACTGAAAAGTTGGAAATCGTCCAACCTCGTCACCCCAGTGCATTCATGGTGATCTCTGGAAATCTTCACCATGCTTCTCTTTCTGCTGCACTTCCAATACTCCAACAGTTTGTCCACATATTCTCTTTATCTTGGACAGTATATTTTCCCTTAAAGAATAAGTTAAATATGAGTCATTTCAATTCAAATGCCGAACACTAACTTGCATTTGTCTGATAGGTGGACAATCCGTGCACGGGTCACCAACAAGAGCGCCATTCGCACGTGGAGCAACTCTCGGGGGGATGGCAAACTCTTCTCCATGGAGATCGTTGATGAGAGTGTGCGTGTTATTGTAGTCATGCTTTTCCTTTTTATCCCTTGATGTGTAAATGAATTCCAAGAGCATTTTTACATATGAAATCTTGCACTGTGTCTGGTCTGGCTTTTTCATATTACACAACTTTGGACCTTTTATTACAGGGAGAAATCAGAGTGACTGGTTTCAATCAAGAAGTTGACAAGTTCTACACTCTGATTGAGGTTGGCAAGGTGAGATTTTCCTCCAGATAATGATTCAGTATGTCCCAATTATCTCCCAAAGCTTCCTTTCACCGTGCTGTTTAAGACAGATTTGGCAGCACGCCGCTCTGTCAACAGCTGCCAGGACTTTGTGAGGTAAAACCATCGAGACTTTGAATGAGTCATCTGGCTGCACCATACCCATACAATAAGCAGCTTATGATCATCTGCCAGCCTTTGTTGATCTCCTTACCCCCCTCGCTGTCTGAAGTTCTATCTTGTTTGCACTATTCAGTCAGGTGAAAGCTCCCCAGATTTCTGATTAACATTCAGTTCATCCATCTGTACGACCCAGGTCTACTACATCTGCAAGGGCTCCCTAAAGATCGCCAACAAGCAGTACACGTCATTGAAGAATGACTATGAGATGACGCTCAACGGAGAGTCCTCCATCATCCCCTGTGAGGACAGCTGCGATGTTCCCATGGTGCAGTGTGACTTTGTCTCCATTGGTGACTTGGAGAACAAAGACAAAGATTCCATTGTTGGTAAGAAGCTGATCTTCCCAGGTTTTTCTGAATTTAAAACCATTATCACGAAAAAGTGTTACAACTGCACTACCTCCCCATTTGTTTAGCATAGTTGGAGTCAACACAACTCCAGTTAGTTTTTCTGTCAGTCAGGATTCCATCAAAGTGGGCTGGATTAGCAAAACAGCAAAAACAAATGGACGAGACATACAAATTCCCTGCATGCGTTTCTTGACTCGTTACTGCAGTGAATGAATTTACAATATGATTTTAGTGCAGAGGGGTTTAAATTTCATTTAGAAGTGATTGTAACAGCTCGGCTCCAGAGTTCATCTCCGGTCAGTGAGAAAGAAAGAGCCATCTGTAAACCCACACTTATATCATGCTCAGATTGGTTTCAATTCATCCATGTAATATGTGATCCGTGTGCTCAGATGAGATAATTGTAATTCATGTTTTGCAATTCACATATTGTAATTCGTCTGCATAGAGCTTCTAACTCTGTATGTAAAAAAAAAAAAAAAATGAGAGTATCATAAAGGGAAAAAAACTGTACTTTTACACTTCACGTTTGTTCTGACTCTGTAGGAAACCTTCTCTGTTTGTGGGGAGCTGAGATTAAGAGCATGACATAATTCAATTTTATTTCCAGCTCTATTTATATAGTGCTGTTCCAGTCCAACAAAAACAAAAAACCAAAACCTTTTTTAGGAAGCTTAACATAATTGAAAAACCTAATAATTTGTGTTATGGAGAATATTATATTCAGCTCGTGATTTAGGCCATGTGGCTGTAACAAGACTGTAAACAGAATCATTTTAGCTGTGGACAGATAAATGAAGCGTCATCGGTGATGCGTGACACTGATTTGTTTTTCATTACAGATGTGATTGGTGTGTGCAAGAGTGTGGACGAGGTGACCCGCCTCACCACCAAGAACAACCGGGAAGTTTCTAAGAGAGTACTAAGTCTGATGGACATGTCTGGGAAGCTGGTTAATGTCACGCTTTGGGGAGAGGAGGTAAATCCAGACCTCAGATAGTGACTGAAATGTGTAATGGAGGAGAGGCGAGGTGTTTGGGGCTTTTCCAGTGGGTGTAGACTTAATAAAGTGATAGTTATGTTTACCAGATCCTTGTATTTTTATTTGATTTATTACTTCTAGTGACTGAAGCCAGATAAAGCCAGATCACATATTCAAGGGATAAACTTCATGACATGAGTGCCTTTTTATACAAAAGAGTACAACAAGTGATAAATGTCACAAATTATATTCAGTTTTCTTGTTGGATTTCTATCAGTCTGATCATTGCGGAGGTTAAATATCTCCTTCAGGCCATTTGACTGGACTTCCGTCTTAATCCCACAATAAAAGTCTGGGAAGGAATCCATTTGACCAAAGTATGGCTAACACTTTTGAGATGGGTGATATATTTTCTTTATATGGTATATTTTTCTTCTGCTGCTTCCAGGCTGAACCCTGGAACGGTGGAGCACGTACATTAATTTTACTATCCTGTAAATATCCTGCATGTGAAAGCATGAAAGAACTTTGACAGATACATTTATTGTAGGATGAAATAAAATGCACAAGAAGTTTGGTTTATGAAGCTATAGAAATGCCAAAAAGCATGTAGAGATATAATTACCACTTGTACAAGGATTTCAGGTCTTTCTCCCCTCCTTCATGAACCAACATCAGTTATACTCAAAAGTATGAAAAGATTATTTTTTAGATTTTAAATAAAAATAAATGTGACTACTGTTTTTCTTATCGATGTCATATGTGCTGCTTAGCAAATTAGAAAAAGTGCTTTGCTGTCGATTGTTAATCTGCAAAATGGAAAGAAACGATCTAAGTATTTCTTCATGTATTGCAGGCAGAAAAGTTTGATGGTTCTATGCAGCCTATTGTTGCTGTTAAGGGTGCCAAGCTGTCAGACTTTGGAGGCCGGTCACTGTCTGCATCCTTCAGCAGCACGCTGATGATCAACCCAGATATCCCTGAAGCATATAAACTCAGAGGCTGGTAAGTGAGCCCGGCATTCATTGATGATACACTGCTTAAATATGACTCACATTCTTCCAATTGTAAACAACAGGCCTTATCAAGAAAACATGGCTTGCATTCAGTGCCAGGAGTCTCTTTCTTTTCTTTCACCCATAAGAAAGTCATCCTAATTCTGTACAGACACTACTGTTGAAATCGAAGAACTCCTAGGATATAAATGGCAGGTTTCCATTTCCCCAAGTTGCGAGAATGCATGCTTTGATTTTAATTATCAAGATTAGCTTTCCCCTATTATCTACAGTGTGGGGGTGCATCAATGAAGCATTAAATATAAATGGAAATCGCAGTTAATCTGAGGAAATGCGGTTTTTACCCTAATAGCCTTTCTAAATGAAATCAAATCCAGACTCATCTCTGTGTGATTGCGTCGTTAGAACTGTTTACTTTCTCTTGTGCGTGTTTGTGTGTTTATGCTTTGGTGTTGGGGTTTACTCCACTGTCACACACGGACTGATCAGTCCTCTTTGTAGATGCTACGTAAGCAGGCTCCGTCTGATCCTTGATTTATGACATGAATGGAAATGCCAGTGTTGGAAGTGGACTTCTAATCAGTTTCACTGAACGTCCACCACAATTTTGGATCTTCTCTACAGCAGTCAGTGAAAGACAACAGTTTCAATTAAATATGTGCAGGCTAATGGTAATTTATTCTAATTTAAAATGTTTATTTTAATTTATATATTATATTATTATCAGTTTGCACAATTATGGAATAAATTCAGTTGAGGACCGTGGCCAACATGTACCCAGACTAAAATCTAAAGAGTTAAATTGTCACCATGTAAATGAACTTGAACCTCATAAAACTCATACAGATTATTTTACACTTGCTCAGAGGTGAAAATTAATAAATTCACTGCAGCATCTCAGACCATGGTTTTTTCAGAGTTTTTACACTCCATGTGTTCTCTTGGGTTTGATGACAAATGTTTGTTCAGCAGACTGTTTTTCATTTCATCAGTTAATGATAGTTGAATCCTTTTGTTAGTTTACTTTACTTCAGATGAGCGGTTGCTCCTCAATGAAGATATTCTCTTCATGAAGTGGTGGGGTCCAGCAAGCTTACAGACATCCATTAATGAACAGTTTAGAAGTCACAGATGGAGGAAGGCCAAACCTGACTCATTACTCTTAATCCAAATCAATCTGTGTGGGAACCACAGCCAAGACAAAAATCATTATGTAGCATGCTGGAGAGCTGTAGCACAGCTGTGGAAAGGATGAAGAGGGTCTCTCTTTTAGGTTTTTGTTCTTATTTTCAGACTTCCTCACAGCAGTGATATCCAGTTTATCAGTTTTCAGCATGTGGACTGCTACCTGTGAAATACATAGCATGTGTTTTGTTGGTGTCTTGGATCTCAAGATGGTTACTTGTCCCTTTTTTTTTTTTTGGTAAATAGTTTAATCCTAAGTTTGAGTTCTTAAACAGAACAAGGGAGCTTCTCAGTTAAACTATGTATCAGTCTTTGTATATTTGATTTTAGAATTGAATACTGAAGTGCAAAGCATTTCTCCTTCAACTTTACAACGAAGGCTACTACAACATCAGTGCTTGACTACTGTGATATCATGTGAACTTGATTGTGCTTTGGTGCAGACCTTGGGTATTTTCTTAAATGAATAGTTTATCCTTGGTGGGCTCAAACTCATGCAGAGTATTAGAGGTGCTGTGCAGCACTTGTTAGTGTGCTCATATTAAAAGCTGAGCAGTAGCCCTTTAATGACTTGCTAATTATCCTTTCAAGGAGGAAAATGGCTTTAATTTCCTTTTAATAAGAATTCTGTGCTGTATCTGTATCTTGGATACACATCAATATATGATATGTCTGTTGCCCCTCTTTGATATTACTTTACAAAGACAGCATGAGGTCTACGGGTACATTTTAATCAAACTGTGTAAATGCAGTTGTCCATTAGGTGGCAACATCACATTTAGCTGTGGCAAAGCTGTCTTTCTCCATATTGCCAGACAGGGCAGTCACTTCTTTCTATCAGTCCTTGTCAGGTTTATCCTCAGTCCTTGATGCAGTCAACCCCAGACATTCACCATTATCTTATTTAGTCCAAGCTGACATTTTCTCTGTCTTCATTATCATGACTGAATTGCTTCCTCTTGCACAGACGTGGCACAGAGTAAGGGCAGTAACAAGCTTTCTGGCAGTCCAGCCAACACTACATCTTGTTTCATTTTTTTTTTGGGCAGCTGTTTTGACAAAATGTTTTGTGGTTCTGTATTTAAATTAAAACAATTAATGATTACTAGTTTAAATAAAAGAATTATGAGCTGTCGTAGGTTACTAACTGACCTATCGCAAAAGTTAAACCTCAATTTAGTTATGGTGAAGAATTATTTGCTTTTTAAAAACATATTCATCTCATCACACAGCCCCATGTGAAGTTGCTTTGTAAGTGGTCTGAGAAAGCCAACTTTCTTCTGCAGCTGTGAGTTTATGATCAGTTTGGAACTGAACATCTGTAATCAGGTCAATGATTTTTGTCAATTATTGAGGAGCTTCAGAACTGTTGCAAACATCTGAGTGTCTCATGAGACACCTTCTCAGAGGTCTTATGATGTTGTTGTTTGGTGTACCTTTGTATTTTGTTTGCATTTTTAACCTAACCATGGCTAGCTGCAGCAAGGCTCATATTTGACAACATGTCACACTCACTGTACATGAAGCTGCTAACATGTTACACACAGCTTGGAGTAATCATATTTGTGGTGTGTTTTCCACTTAGCTCAGGCATGAGAGTCTTAGCCTGGAGCTGTGAGCACTGCTCACTGAGAGTGTTGCCCTCATCCCTTCATGCCTCTTCTTCAGACACGTGTCTGCTCCTGTACTGTCCAACTTTGTTGGCGAACTGACATTTGACGTGTCTTTGGCATAAACATGCATGTGTCTGCAGACCTTCAGCCTGCAGCTCATTTTTTTCAGTGAAGCCCCTCTGCTATGAGCTGGGATGTGCCTGTTCGCTTCACTGTTGCACATTTTCCCAAACCATTTTATCTTCCCCCTTTTTTTTTTTTTTTTGTCTCTTCACAATCTGTATTTTTGCACCATTTGTTTCAGCTCGGTGCACCTTGGTGTCTGGGATTAAAAACAACTTCAGGTTCACACCTGACATTGTCACGGTGATATCCTATTGAGCATTTTGAATGCTTTTTGGAATGTCGAATCAAATGTGATACTGTGTGAAAAATGTCTTTTTTTTTTTTTTTTTTTAAATCATTGCAGCTATATCGCAATTTTTCTTCTCTATAGCATCTGTCTGCTGAGATTTTCAGTTGTGACAGTAACTGGTATGTCCATGTTGTTAGAGATTTGTCAAAGCTCTTGACTGGGTTCAGGGGCAATTAAAGGAAATCTGTGTAGGTACACTGTTGAGGAAATCAGTGTCACTGGAAAGAATTGCTCACATTTGTCAGAAGTGGAAAAACAGCATGCCTGTGTGTTGCTCTGGCCATACTCTGAATGGTAAATGAGGGATATTTTTAATTAGTCATGCCTCCAGGAACCAGGCATGCTCTCCTCATATTTACAACCTAACTTCCCTGTTGCGCACCATTTCTGCCTTGTTGAAGATCAGTAAGCCCTGTTGATCTCTGACCATTTCAAACTGTTTTTATTTTTCATCAGTAACTACAAATAAACCTCAGCCTGTTTTCTTCCTTCTTTGATTTTTTTTTTTCCTTCCTCCCATTACTGAGAACATGAAATGAAAATGGCTTTCTGATATCACCATAACAGTTCTCACCCTGGCCAGCTCACCTGTCCCTCTGCTGTTGTTTTATTTCACATGCCTCTCAACCTACTATACTCTTAGATGAGCCATCTCTGCTTTGAAAAACATGGACTGAATCTCTTTACAGAACATATGTATATTCCCCTAAATCTTGTTTCTTTAAAACTATATAAGCAACATTCTGTGTATCTTGTGCTTTGGTCCAGATTGTTAAAAATGGGTCCTGCTGCAATCCATAAAAAATTTCTTCTTATACCAGTTTCAAAGGATATTTGAAATAATTCTTATCTTTATTCAATTATTGTGATAACATCGTTAGGTTCCAGTGTGTGAAGTTTATGGTAATCAGTAGGTGAAAGTGCAATTAAATTTAATCCAATATGATAGGAATGTTATTTTTTTTTTCTCCCATGACCTTGAATTAAGCAATTCCCTTCCAAACAATGCAACACTTGTCTTTGACATTTTTGTGAAGAAGGGTTTCAGTTGGTTGCACTTCTCAGTTTATGCCAATAGGTGTCACTTTTTCACACTGGACATTTTTTAAAAGGAAAAGTTTGTTACATTGATCAACACTATAATTTTCCATAACCAAAAAAAAAGGGGGGAAAAAAGATTGTAAGTTATGGGTGCAGAAGGAGCATCACAAAATATCACACATCTTATGGACTAGATGTTCTGGACTTAAAATAAAATGTAGTGTAAAATGATGCGACTAGGCTCTTCTAATTCTTTATTCTATTGGAAACTTGTAAAGCTTTTTGGTTTTTATTTTCTATGTTTTCATTGTGAGTTAGATCATGTTTTAGAAAAATGGGACAAAATTATTGGAGGATCTCTTTTACATGATAAAAATGAAGTTCACTACAATTTTAGCCAGTTAAATATCAGTTTTAAGTGGCTGTTTTCTCATTGTCTTGGGTTTCTGTGGTATTAAACAAAATAGCTTGGCTTAGCTGGACAAAAAAAGCAATCCATTTTTTTTTCTTTAAATTTCTAACAATTTTCCAAAGAAACTTAAAATTGCAATTGCTTTACCAAGAATCAGATCAACAGTGACTGTATTGATTTTGCAGGTACGACAAGGAAGGCCATGCTATCGATGGACAGTCTCTGACAGAGTTGAAAGGGGGCAGTGGGGGAGGAAACACCAACTGGAAGACGCTGTCTGATGTTAAAAATGAGCATCTAGGACATGGAGACAAGGTACACACATGCATGGCTTTGTAGTGACACCCTCGAACATTACCAATATGCTAAAGTCAGATGTATTGTTGTTCAAGGATGAATCTTTGAAAGAAAAAATTCAAGGACAAGTTGAAAGACCACTTTTGAATCCTAAGCAGATATGAAAGAGCTCGTAGTCGAGTAGCATTTGTTCTTATAGACCAAAGACACACGGAGCAGGTCAATAAAGCTTTTTACACTGTAGTTTTTACAACCTCCTAACCCAGCTTTGTTGTAGAAACGTTTTTAGCTTAATGTCAGTGTGATGAATCTTTACAATCACATCCTCTTAAAACCACTGCACCACCAGGTATGCATGCTTTAAATGTGACCCCACTAACGTTCTTTTGTAATACCACTGCTCATTAATCCCTCTGCATCGGTGGTGTCCCTTCAGTTTTGGTGTATGTTCTTGGTGAAAGTCACATTTATCTTTGGTATTGATTATGAAGATTACATATGCCCTATTCCTTGATCCTTGTAATAAAATGACTGCCCTCTTACATAAGTAAAGTAATACATTTTCTTTAATTTCCCACCATTTTTCCATTTATGCTCTTGAAGGAAATGGTGCTCACAGAAATGTAGAAATTGTCTAGAGCTGATAATGTGACCTGTGTAGAAATCTTGACTAGAGTAATTTAACATAATTTAACATGCACTGCACACTAGTAATCATCGCAGTATGAGAAAAATATTCCATCAAGACATGGAGAATTAGCAGATGAAAGCTATTAAAATTGGGAACATCAAGTTTTTTTGCTTAGACTCTAGGTGGGAAATCTACTTTTAGGAAGTGGAACCTCTAAAGTGCTTTAGAGCTAAAGAGTATGTAAAGAAAGGAAATGCATGGATAAAACAGGAGTAGCAGTTATGGATGAGCAATGGTTTGGTAAAAACTGATTTTTGTTAAATGAGAAGTTTCAGGTTTTGTATTCAGTGCTGTAGTTCTCATTTGCCTGGGGCTGTAAGTGATCCTGTCATTTCTTGTGCCCTAATAACTGCCTTGTGCCCCAAGCTGCATGACTTCCAGTAGCAGACGAAACATTGCTTATTGCCCCCTCTGTTTTCTTTCAGTGTACTTTAGCTATTCTGTAATCTGGAGGGAGACAATGCAGCTTTTCAGTTTTTATCCCCCTTAAATTTCAGTCTACAAATCCTGACTGTTGGCCCATTTCAGGTTAAATTCTGAAAGTTTTATCCATGTGATGTGGAAGCCTTTGCTCTTTCTCAGCATGAGGGGCCAGTACTGATAAAGGGGGCTTAGCCGAGGCTGTCCTCAAACAATAACACATCCCGAACAGAGAGAGCATGTGAGTCAAGCTTCCTAAGATCCCACCAACCAAACTCTTTTCCAATTAAATCTTTGCGTCACTATTTTGAGTGTCCATGTGGCTGCTGTGCCCTCTCAGACGATGACTGGTCACCTTTCTCTTGTTGGCTCGACACATTTCTGTGAGCCGTTTGACAGATGCAACAAAAACGCTTCGCACTGGTCAGTCACACACTAATTAGATGACACTACTTTGTTAGCTGGACCTCATGAAAAGCTTGCGGAAGTTGTCTGATATATTTTTTTTTTTTTTAATTGTTTTTAAAATTTTAATGTCTTTTGTTTATCAAAATGAACCAGGAATGTCAGTTTTCCTTCTCTGATAGTTAATTGTGGCCTGAAGCATTTTACTTATCAACAACAGGCAGCATGTGGAGGGATGTAGAATATTTTCTATCATTCTTTAGTGATTTTTTTTTTTTTTTTTTTTTTTTTAAATTGTGTTTAGGAAATTTGTGAACATTAAGAAAGTGTAAAAAGATATTATGACTCAAATACGGCAGGTCCGTATTGTGAGCAGTCACCATAGGGTTTGAAAAATGTGGGCGACATTAATAGCATGATGTTGGGAACAACAAAGATCCATTATTCACACTACAAATATAATGTGACCCAGTTGCTATACATCTATAACTTTTATTTTCTCATTGCATCACATTCAATACTTCTGGATTCATGTTTATATTCAAATATGGATTCAGGTCACCTTGGTGATGTTCCTTGCATCCGTCATGAAAGTGTTAGCTGACTAAAACCTTCATACAGTTTGGTCAACATGCTTAACAGACGACACAAATGACATGAGAACAAGATGACTGAATCTAATAAAATGTAAATTTCAATGGAATAACGTGATATTAAACTTAAGTTTATATACTGTTTGGCTTTTTTTCCCCCTTTAGGCGGATTACTACACCTGCATAGCTACCATCGTGTATCTGCGCAAAGAGAACTGCCTTTATCAGGCCTGTCCAAGCCAAGACTGCAACAAAAAAGTGGTTGACCAGCAGAATGGCATGTACCGCTGTGAGAAGTGTGATAAAGAGTTTCCCAACTTCAAGTATCGCCTTATTCTCTCTGTAAGTGGCTTAGCATTGCTTTTCCTAATGCCTCTGACATTTTTTTCCTTTTGCTGTTTTATACTCACAGTCAGAACTCTAGTCCTTTTTGTCGTCCATTCCTAAAAAAAGGTTCTGTCTTTATACATTTTGTGTGTATGTGTGTTTTCAAACTGAAGCCCTTCCCTGCTTTTCCTCATCTGACCACTTTACCTCAAAGTGCTCTTTGCAGCAAATTTAGAGGTGCTCAGAGCCTGTTTGATTGCCTGTGACACATTGTAATGTGGACTAATTTTAAATAGTTTTTATGCCTGATTATAGTCATTTTTTTTCCTTTTTCCTAGCTCTTGATACAGTAGTTGGCCCAAAATGTGTCATACATCAAGTATCAAGTTATTGCAAAGAAAGCCAT